>VZRR01027745.1:0-197560 GCA_013398015.1 Oreocharis arfaki | reverse complement strand
TGCCCCGCTCCCGCAGGGCCGCCCCCGCGGCACCCGCGGCGGGGATGCCGGGCGAGGGGAGGCGGGCCGTGGGCGCGGGCCGCGGGCGCTGTGGGAGGCGGCGAAGGCTGCTTCCTCCTCCTCCCTCCCCTCCTCCGTCGCCGTCTTTTGCTGACGGCCCGGCCTGCCTGGATGTGGAGTTATCCAGCGGGCTTACCGTGGCCCCGCGTGTGCGTGCAGATGTGCGTGAGGGTGCTCGGCACAAACACGTATCGGCTCCATGATTTTTGCTCTGTTTCGGAGGTATGCGTGTGCTGCCAGCCTCGGCCGTATAAACAGATTAGTGTTTGGGTTGACAACACATTGTGCCCCGCAGTACAGACCGAGGTTTTATTTGCTGGGGCGATGCCTGATGTAAATTCCACATGTGCATTTCTCAGTGTGTAGGAAGTGCACGTGTATTTAATGGTCTGGGTTTTTTGTTTGTTTTTTGTTTGTTTCTTTTCTTTCCGCACTGGGCACACAGCCAAGTGTACCCAGCTCTAGTGCATTTCACCCAGTTAGATTATAACCCATATGCTGCGGTGGACAGCACAAATCCTAGGTGTAGCATGCATCTGTCCAGATCCTGGGAAGCTAGAAATTGAAATGGCCTTGAAGTATGTAGACTTCTGTATTTACATGAGTGTATGCCAGAATTAAACACTCAGTGTAAATATTATTTGGGAAGATGTGTTATTTATGGTTTTGTGTTTATATTTACACTTACCTTCTTACGCCTTTTCCTCTCTTACTTCATTTCATGCCCCTCTAAAGGAAATTGTAGATATTCCAATATTGTAAGAAACATAATTGCAAGAATTTAAAAAAATTATTTGTAAGTTCAGCTTTATCTTTTAGTATCTGGAGTATTTACAATTTAAGTTTTGATCAGTTATATCACACCAAGAGTAGGCTTTAAAGCCTGTGTTTAGCTGACACTTGTCTCCTGTAGAAACAACAAACTACCATCCTATTAGGAAAACTTCATGATTATGGGGTGTTTCATTTTTTAACATTTCCCTAATCTGCTTGGTCCTAGTACTTGGCCAAGTGTCCTGATCTTTGCTGTGGCAGAACTTCATTTGGCTTAAGACAGTGTTTGTCATGAACAGGAATTATTTCAGTATTTGCAAAACCTTCAGTGGTTTCAGCTCATCTAAATGTGTGTTGTCAGCAGCTGCTCTTTGAATTTTTCACACATGTAGATGTCTCAAACATCTAAACCCACTATTTTTAAGAAAACTTAGCAGTATGTATAGCTAAATATTTTAATAGTGCAAGACAAAGAGAAATCAACTTGGTTAAACTGAGTTCAGGTCTTGAACAAAAAGAACATAGATGCTGCTTGGGTGTCCATCACCCCTGCTAACTGTTGGTCTCATAATGTCGGTGTTTCAGTGTAGACGAGAAGATCTGCTTAACTGGTTCAGTCCTCCATTAAATATTGACATCCTTTTAAGGTCTTAAAATAGCATCTGAAGAGTATAGTACACAGTAAACTGTTAATAGGATTATTCTTTGCTGCATCATAGGCACTTCACACTGCCTTCATATGGACATTAAGGAAATCAAGAAAACAACTGGTGGTAATAGAGGAAAGATCACTTTGTTGTTTCTGTCGTGTAGGACATGATTTGTACCTTCTTGCGATGAAAACTGAAATGGACTTGCCATGTTAAATTAGTAAAGAATAATTAAATAAAAAGGTATGTTGTGAGCACCTATATAAGTAGTTGAAGTCTTGTTATTTTAGAGAGAAAAAAATAGATATTCTGACATTGGTAAGGTATAACCTGAGAACGCAAGTTAGTTAAGTTCTTCCAAGTTAGAGTATCATATAAAACCTTACTTGAAAAGGAAATGCTTTTAACGTGGATGTAGTCTCTGGATTCAATTTTTCCCTCTGCTTGCCTGTGTGGGATTTTTTTGGCTTGTTTTTATTACATTTTGTTGATTTTCTTTTTTTTTTTTTTTTCATTTTAAAACCCCTTCTATTGCTGGTGTGTGATAGGAGATGTCTCCTAACAGTAACTCTGGTCTGGCTGGTGAAAATCCTGTCTTGGCGCTGTTACGTAACAGTGGGACGGGCTTGGGGAGATTACAGTTCCAGCAGCTTGGGGCTGAGAGCTGCTTCTTCAGGGGGTTGCTGTGGGTTTGTTTGGGTTTTTTTGTGGTTTTTTTTTTTTTTTTTTTTTTTTTTTTCTTGCTTCTCATGCTTAAAAAGCTTAGATATATGCAGAAGTGAAGTATTTCCATAGGCGAGGATTTTCTCTCACACTTATTGTGCTTTGCTTTTTGAATTGTCTGAATTGTACTTAAACTGATTTGGCTCAAAAATAAAACATGCTTTTGGGATGAGGGGAAATAGTCTTAGGAGCCCCTAATGTTTTTAGCGTCCTGGTCTTCTGGCTTTGTCATGCTGCTATTACCCTGTCATACAATGGGCAGTATAAAGAAGGAAATTCAAGTTTGTGTGTGATGTCAAGTTTCCAGAAGCAAATTAACTCTTGTTAAAGTTGAGAAAACCATCTGTTTTGTTGAGCTAAAGAGTAAAATTAATCCAGAGAATGCAGTTAGGGTTTGAGGGGTACTTACAATTTACTCTGGTGCTCTCCTTGAGAGGGTATATATGTTGTGATGCAAATTACACAATTCAGGTTTACTCTCTGGATTTTGTCGTGCCATAGAGGAGCAACACTTTGGTCTGTTGACTGCAGATATGATGAACTGTATGTTCAGGTGCATTCAGGCGTTTGTGGGGTGAAGGCTCAGGACAACATACTGTTGCAGGAGGTGCTGACTTGATGTACTTAAGAATTGAAATTCCTTGCGTTTTTGTATAGCGGTATGGTGCAGCTTTCACTTGAACAGAGCTCTCTTAAAAGTTCTCATCCATCTTCAGGACTGCGGAAGCTACTCCTTATCCACGCTGCTTCTAACTGCTGGCACTTGCCAGCCAGAGCGTGGGCTTGGTTGTTCTTGTGAAGGTAGGAATACCTGTACAGGAAAAACTGGAGTGAGGATAGTAGCTTATTCCACATAGCTCAGCTGCCTGATGTCAACGGCTTTTGCTCACTACTGACATTAGCAAGATTTGAACCCCACTGATGGGGAAAGAAAAGCAGTGTATCACGTTACTTGACCTCCTCAAAGTATTTAGTGTTGCATTAGTGCCTCTAAGGAATACCGCTCTAAAGCAGAGTAATCCTAAATAAAAACTTTGAAAGTCAACTGGAGTAGTTGTACAAAAAAGTGAAGTCAGTATTTCTTGGAAATCTTGCAGTTAGGTACAATAATTGTTTTGATTTTTTTCTGGGCAGGTCTGATGGTTGTATGCTTTTGTGTGGACTTTTTGTTTGTTTAGTGCTTTTTTCTTAGAAGTGGAGTTTTAATGAAATAATTCCATCTCAGCTGTTTAGAAGGACTGTAGCCATGGCTTGTGATCCTTGGTGTTGGCAGTCTCCTTTCCTCTTGTGCCTTGCGTGGAGAGGTGTACACAGTTAGATCAGCAATTGATAACACACGGTAAAACCAAACACGGGGCTCTGCTGTCTCTGAATTTCAAACTGTCATTGTTAATGCTCTCCTAAAGTGCAGGCTGACAGTTGTTTGTAATATAATATGAATGCCAGCTCACGATCGATATGTTGCCATCAGTGTTAATTTCAGATTTGTGAGAGGTAAAATTGCTGTCAATAATGGAAGCTCTAAACTCCGTTGCTAATTCTTGTTAGTCCAGGGAGACCTGTGTGTACCCACCAAAGGCTTGTGCTCCAGGCTGGAATCCAGCATTGGTGAATTGCAGAAGCTTGCCTCTGTCTCCCTCTGAATCGAGTTCAGTTTTTCTGGCATAGATGTGTCCTGCAAGTGCTTTGGTAGTTTTTGAGTAATTGTGTTGACCTGAATGTCTGTAATGTTGGTGGATTTTGTATATATTTTGGTGTAAATTTGAGTATTGCTAATTTATGACAAGGACCAGGGTTACATGAATAGTTGTAACTGTCTAACAGAGTAGAGTAAATAGTGATGTGCCTCTCTTCTGAGGGTGCTGAAGATTTTGTCTACCTGATCCTCATGAGGAAAAAGAAGGAATTGCTTTGTAGCTGTTCCTGTTGGCTTAGGAAAGCTGACTTCACTTTACTTTTAATTAATTTATTGTTTTAGTACTTAGGAATATGCTTGCTTGCTCTGAGGAAGCCTGCATCTGGATTTAAGGTGTATTATTAACTAGAGAATCCACCCACAGCTATGCCAGAAAGGTGGCCCTGGTACAGCTGAGGATTACCTGCTCCCCTATCCCCTTTTACCTTCACTTGAAGGAATGGGTGTACGTCCACCTCAGTTTTAGTAACTCTGTAGCTGCAAATCTCCTTGTACCTTTATGAAACAAGCTGTGTGAGGGGCACCTGAGAGCAGAAAACAACTGAGTGTACTTGGAGAGATACTATGGTTGTTTAGGAAAGAAAACAAGGTTGCTGTGTTACAGTTTATTATATATGTAACCAATTTGTTCTTACCTCATGTCAAAACTAAATAGACATTTGTAAGACCAGTAGATTTTTATCAACTGGATGACACTTAGGTGTTGCAGTCTTTGTATGTTTTACATTGTGTAAACCTATATGTGTGTGTGGTAGGTGTGTAACACTCGTGGGGGATTATTAACGTGGTGCTGAGAAGCTGAAAAAAAACCAAAGTACAGTCTTTGATGACTACGTGTAATAAAGCTGGTGACTTGTTTTGATTTATGAACTCACTGAGCCTCTTAGTCATTAAGATCATTTTGTAAATAAGCCCTTTAGTGAAACAAGTCTTTTGCTGGATAGGCATAGGGAGAAAATTGTGCACATGCTGAAGGGTGCCTTTTTTACATAATTATGGTTGCTCTGCATAGGTGGGAGGCTTCTCTCGTGCTCTGTATGATGAGCGTGGCTTGCTGAGTGTGCTGAGTCGTAGGACTGATATGAAGTGAGGCACAAAATTGCCTTCTTTGTGTGTTAAAAACTTTTTGTATGCTTGTGAATTCCACGTTGGCTAAAGCTGTCTGCTGTTGCCTGCTCTTTTTGACTGAGCCTTGCTAGGGAGCTGGTGCTTTTAGTACCACTGGTGGTGGTAGTCTTGAAAGAGGAGTGCAAACTGAATGATATCAGCATTTAACTTAATTGGAAAATATGAGCCAGTTGAGGTCATTTTCCATCAGGGGATGTTGTAGAGAACAGTTGTTTTCTCTCTGCTATCCATTCTCAAATTGAATGGTATTTACTTCCATCACTTGTATCGCACTTGGAGGTGATAGTTGTTGCATGGATACACTTGCATTTCAGTGCAGGTTGTGGCAGGAAGATCGAGTGCAAAAATATATTTACCTTTGGTTATGTAACTTGATACTTTAAATTATCTTTTTGTAGTTCTAGACTTCTAGAACTCAGCACAGTGTCTTCTGTCTGGTATTCCTAAAGAGATTTTCTATCAAAAGTAATTTTGGGTCATCTTTCCTTTTTTTTTTTTTTTTTTTCCAGTTTCTTCGGTTTTGCTGAGTGGCTCCTATTTATAATACAAAAGCAGGACTATGACTTAAATTTTGTACTCCATTTAAATGTGACTATTAATTTATCTTGGGCTTCTCAGTGATGTTGAAGCAGCATATAGTGGGGATTAGTTTCTTCTTTGTAGCTTCAAGGAATGTGGAAAAAAGTACCTCCTTAAGGGTATTTTAAGATGGAGAGATACTGCTTAACACTTACTGTAAGCGTGCCATAAAAGAAGCCACAAGTTTCTGAAGTAAAAGCCACTTCAAATCATCTTCATGAAAAGGTGCCTTCTTATATTCTTTCGTATGTGGTTTCATGAATCAAATACAGGCAATGATTTCACAATGGTTCTTCAGCTGAACACTGAAATCATTTCCTCTTCTGATAATCAGTCACTTACCTTGACTTTCCCCACAGAAGATCATTTTATGTCTGCTCAGTAATGGGGAAAAGTATCATCCCTGTTTTGAAAACCATTATACTGCATGTGCAGCCTGAGTATGTATGTTCACCCGAGTGTGTGGCTCACTGAGTGGTCTGCCACAGTAGATTGAGATGTATAATTGCTGGAGGTGGTACTCCAGGTTTATACTTACTGTTTCCCCATAATTACTGAATGAAGGAAGAGACCAGAGATTGTATGTGGAAAAATGACAGTAAGTGGAGACAATAAGTGCTACGGTGGTAAATCATTCTTTTAAATATAAAAATTGGAACTAATTCCTACCCTATTTATTCTTCCCCCAGAAAGCTGCCACTGTTGAAATAACACCTCCAGAGTAGTACCTCCTTGACAGTCATTTACGTGTATTTTAAACTGACTGATATCTCTATTTATAAGAGAGCTTAGGCATGATAATGTTGATACGGCAACACTGCTGTATGAGAAGAATATGACTGTCTTATTTAAGATTGATTTAGAATGCCAGCATCATCTCCAGCTAATTTCCAACTAACACCATTTATGTTTGGAGCTGGAGAGGAAAAGGAGCAGAGTGGAAAGTCACCACGCATTAAAAATGGTGGTTTTAATTAGAAATTAGTTCTTGTGTGTCTGCGGGTGCGTGTGTCCGGGGATGCATATGTCTAAGGTGTAGATACATCCTTTCACTTTAGAGTGTATTTAACCAGTTTTTGAAAACATGTAATTTGAAAATTGTCTATCACTCTAACTCCTTTCTACTTGTAATTAAAAGCTGTTCTGGACTTCTGTTGCAGCTCCTTTTTCTTCTCAGCAAGTTGGGTTTTTAATGCTTTCTCCCTCTCTTGTTTCAAAATGCCCTTTCTTTTCCTGTCCATTCCTGCCTTGCATTTCTCCAGACTCTTCTGTCCTTATTGCTCTTACCCTTACTTGCTTATTGCTAAATATGATGATCAGCCTAAGTGCTGCCTGGTAGATTTGGGTGATTTGGGTGCATGTATTTAATGCAAGAGGTTCATGAAACACTGCATCTTTCCTTTTGGTGCATCTATAGGTGCCCGGGGAAGCCCATGAGAATAGGGGAAGTCTATTCTGCCTCTTCTCAGACTTCTGTTGTAACTCTGCAGCCAGCTGCTGACTGTAGCTTTCTTTTCAGTGAATAGCTCCACTGTCAGTGTGCTGCTCAGGCTCTTCCCAGCTTGTCACAGAAGGATGTCTCTATTCTGCAGCTCAGCTGCTGCTTGCAGGTTTCTTAGCAGTTATGTTGAAAACTCGTAGCGTGACTGTTAGTTTCAACTCATGGAGTTTGCAAAAAGCTTTGAGAGCTAGCACGGACAGCGTGTTTTTTGGTTAACTTGGAAGGGAGGTGGTATGGGCCCTCGTGCTATGGTGTTTTTGTAATCAGACAAGGAAGTTAGTTAGCAATGAAAGGTAAGATTTGGTGAAGTTGGTAATACTTTAGAGAAATCCTGAGGTTCACCACAGATGAGTGAATTTTAAAACCCCCACCTTGAACTTTAGGCTTAGAAGGTGCAGAACCTAGTTTGTATTGAGACTGTACCAAGCCTTTGTGGTAAAGAAAGGGAAAAACTGTGCTAAAAGTATAAAAATATAAATCTTTGTATAAAATCTCTGAAAAAAGCAGTAGCTTATTTTTATCTTTCAGATGGGCGTATCTGGCTTAATAAATCAAGCTTTCAAAATCAAAAAGTGCTGTAATGGGATTAAAGATGTACTGATGGAGACAGGTATTGCTATGACAGTATTCTATCCTATATTCTTTTCCTCCATCTGTCTTTTAGAGGCATTCAGCTTAGGCATTTTATTGCATCAGATTCCTGTTGGCCAAAATACTTTGAATTACCTTGACTTTTGCACAATGTAGAGCTGATGGAATGAAGAGAAAAAAACCCCAAACTTGCTATAGAGCAAATTCTGCGACAGTGTTTGTCTATGCTTCCTAATTGTACAAAAATATCAAGTCTGCACAATGTTGCCATAAGAAAGGAAGTGCACTTTGAACTTCTGATTGGAATGGTGAAAATAACATGTGTTAATAATGGGTTATGCAGATGCGATGCTACAGACAGTCTTACAACAGTCACTCTGGGCATTGTTCAGTAGGCTTAATTAATAGAATCCAAACTACAGGGTTTTGGCCTCATGTAGTGTGTGATTAGATTTTTATTTTTAATGCAGACTTTTGTGAGTGTCTTTGAAGGTAGGGCGTACGATTTTACTTTTTTATTATTTTTTAAATTTGCTGATAGTGGCAGATCAGTAACTGTGTAGCTGCATAAAGTTTCAGAGTTGTTCATGTTTTGAACATGAAACCATCATTTGGAAAGAAATCTTTTGCTGTCTAGATAGATGTCCCAAAGTGAAGAAAAGAGCCTCAGCTTCTAACTTGTTACCTGTTGCTATTTTTGGTGATAAATACACGTTTAGCAATTATTTCTGTCTTTTCTTTGGATAAGGAAACTTCATTTTTATTGGTTGGTTGTTGCAGCTGTGTTTGTTACTTGTTACAGAGTCCCAGGTCGGTGCCACGAAAATGGGTCTAAGGCGGTGTATGTTTAGGTGATCGTCTTTCTGAAGTATTTGGAATTTCATTGGAAGTGTTTTGATGTTCTAAAGTGGAGAAACTGGTAAAGTGACTTTTAGTTTTCTTCAATGAATATTGATTTTCTTGATAACTATAGGGAAGATAAAAAGCACTGCAAGAGCTTGTGATTTCTTTCTGGTCTGTAGCTCTATATGGATGATCTTGGAGGGGAAGACATGTGGCTAGAGAGGAACTTATACTCTCTCATTTTCTTGAGAAATTACATTAAATTACTTGAAATGGTATGTTTCAGGTTCTGTGGAGATTTTATATGGGAATGCATGCTTCCCCCTAGCTTTTCCTCCATCTGTCAAGGAGTAATGCTCCATTAGAGAGAGCTGTATCTGGAAATTCTTTCTGCATCTATATATATGGGTTTTTCCGATTTAACCTTTTCTTTCCATTTGTGTATTTGAATCTTTATGAAAAAATCTGATTTGCTTCATGTATAGTACAGTTAACAAAAGAATTAAATGCTTCTAGATGGGGAAGCCTACCCTGTTCTTGGCTCCAGAGAAAAGATGTTTCGTCATCCTCTTTGAACGTGAGACTTTTAGTCAGCACACCTCTTTTCATCAAAAAACCCCCCCCCAGGATTTATTAGCTGAATTCTGTTTTTATTACTGGAAAACACAGTTTTGGTAATTTAATACCTGTTATTTACCATGATTTCTTAAGTAGTTTAACGCAATTGACAATATGAATAAAGAACCATTCATACAAAATCCCTTCCTATCCCCCAGAACACTCAAAACCAACCCATGAACAGAAATTAAAAAATAAAATCAAACAGGATTTAAATAATTTCTTAGTCTTTTTTCCATGATGCTTGCCAAGTTTCAGTTTGATGTAGATTACAATGGTCATACTGTGTTACAGTCTTTAAAAAAGTGCAACTGGTCATTAGCTGCAATGACATGAACAGCTGTAGTGTTTTATGACAACAGCTGGGAACAATCTAGTTCTCTTCAATAACTTTCTTTTGTTGTTTCTTTCATGCCATTTTTAAAATGAGAAAGCGAGATTATTGTATTTGTTCTCTATTTTACACCAGGGATTTCTTCATAGGCAGTGGTGGCAATTACGTATCAAAATACGGCATTGCTGTTTGTGACTTGGAACATTTCCCTCTGCAGGACCTGTTTCATAACTCGCTGAAATCCGTGGGAGTTGGAGTCTTTCATTAACTTGAGTAAACTGTGAATCAAGTTGTCATCCTAGGATTTCTTATTTTGGCCTTCCTTTTTCAGTGCATGGTTTTTCTTTGGTTTAAACTGCTTTGTTAAATCTGATATCTTACAGCATTACCTCTTTGTTTTAAGAGTGAGCTAAGTGCCTTTCTACTTTGCGATGCTCTCATTTACCAAGTCTGTTTGTAGGTGGCTGGTTTGCCTTTCTGTTGCTCTCTCTTCAGAAGTGTAGTCTAAAATGTTTTCTGTGTATGTGCATATGGTTGTTCCTTTGTTGGAAAACCAAGTTGAGGACTTATGTATACATTTTCTTTCTGTGTCCCTTTACAAAGGAGTAATGAACACATTTGGGTCACCTTAAAGAAAATCTATTTAACTTGCTTTTTGGGTATAATGGAGTAACTCTTAAAGTCACCCAGGTGGTACTAAAGAGGTACATACCAGATAGATGTGGGAGCATTATTTACTTCCCTGAGAGACCTGCTATCCTGTGTCACAGAAGTGGTGGTGTCTGTGATTACTAGAGGGGAGCCTAATGGCATAATGTGGTGTACTGGGACTGCAGATGGGGAGTTCGGGAAGAGGAAATGAAGAGCACAGTGGGCAAGGGTGAGTGTGTTCAGTGCGGTGAAGTGTTACTAAGGGAATTTAGATCTCAGGTAGCTTAGAAATCCAAAGCAGAGAGCTGTTTTGAGACTGTTTTGCCTCACAAGCCCTGTTGGCTCAGGTGAGTAACCTGGAGGTGCCTGTGCAGCAGGGCAGGAAGCTGGGTGATAGCTGTGGGGGAACTTGACTCTCAACAAGCAGAGAACTGGCAAAGGCAGTTGGTGAAATTTTTAGTTAGTCGTATACTCTGTCTGTATACTCCTAAGTTTGGTTTAGACTATCAGAGAATGAACTTTCTGCATCTTTTTTTAAAAAAAGGTTTGCTGAGTAAAGTGCTTATAGATTCTGTTAACCGTAACAACTTTTGATCTGTCCTTATGTTATCAGTAACAAGGAGGGGAAAATGACTTTAGGATGCTGTATTTTGAGCATCATGAGATAAGGTTACTTTTGGTAGTTGGAGGAAAGAAGTGAACTCAAAAAAATCCCATACTTGTACTACAAAAGGGGAAGAACCTGCATTCATTGCAGTTGAGAGATCAGTTTTAGCTTCTGGGCTGTTGACTACCTCGTCAAGTATGGTTTGATTTGTTTTTGGTTTTGTTTTTTTTTTTTCCCTTTATCAATTAATCCTCTGCTTTCTGCTTCACTGGAGAAATAGTGTATCTGTAATTTTTATGAATGATGTGTCAAAGTACCTTTCTCAGTCACTCTCAATGAAAAAGCACAAGCTCTGACAGCTTCACAGAAACCCAGAATAATTAAGGCTGGGAGGGACCTCTGGAGGTCATCTGGTCCAGCTCCAGCTCTCTCAGCCTTTCATCATAGGAGGGATTCCTGGGTACCTTAAGTCATCTTTGTGGCACTTTGCTGGGCTCTTAGCAATTGTTCTATGTCTCACAGTTTCTGTGTGACATGTGAAAGTATATGAAAGTTAATTTATACATACAGAGAGCTTGTACATTAGGGAATAGCATACTTTTATCCTTTTAACAAGATACTGTTCCTTCCCTCGAGCTCTGAATCTCAGGTGACACTTACCTCACATATAAATACTGTTTGTTTACCACAGAGAAGATGAGTGATATCACTGTCATTAACAGAAGTCTTAAATGCATGTGAATTTTCTGTACACTATTAACCTCACATCTTTTATCCTGTTGTAACAGACAATATTTTGCTGTAGGGTATTTGTATAACCTTGGCTAATCTCAGAAGTACTGCCCATCAGAAAGTTACTCTGCAGATATCTTTTTGGTTATAATACAGTTGCTATAGCTTCTGAAAGTGGGTTAGACTCTTTGCCTTCATCCCTTGATTTATGGAGACAGAGGTTTTTATAGGTCATCTTAGAGAATTTCCCAACAGCCTTCTGGGCTACATAAGGAGAATTGTTGCCGGCAGGTTGATAGAGGTGAATCCTCTCCTTGGCACTGGTGAGGCCATACCTGAAGTGCTGGATTCAGTTCTGGTCTCCCCAGTATGGGAAAAACATGGACATACTGGAAAAAGTTGAGTGCTGGTGCACTGAGACGGCCCTGGTACTGGGGCGTCTTTCATATGAGGAAATCCAAGAGAGCTGGGGCCAGTGACTGTGGAGAAGACAAGGCTCAGAGGGGCCTTACCTGTGTGTATAAAAGCTGGCTGTAGGAAATGGAGAAGGGGCAGCCAAGCTCTTGTCAGCAGTGCCCAATGACAGGGCAGGACAGGCACTAATTGACAGCTCTCACAGTAAGTGGAATTTCTTCTTTTCGAACACAAGCATGGGTTGCCCAGGGAGGTTGTGGAGTCTCCATCCTTGGAGTCTTTCAAAAGCCATCTTGATGGGGCCCTGTGCAGCTGGCTCTAGGTGGCCCTGCTTGAGCACAGGTGTTGGTTGGAGCAGCTGACCAACAGGGGTCCCCTTTCAACCTCAGCCCTTCTGTGATCACCTTTTACTCAGCTCTCTTAAATGGATAATTAAAACACTTGATCGATTTGGAGACCTTTTGACCAAACATGAAATACAGAAATGTCCCTTTAAAAATGAAAAGTTAAATTTGCTAATAAGGAAGAATGCTTTGTGTGATTGAGGGTCCACCACAATAATTATCTTGGCATAGCAGCAAGATACATTGCATTGGGAAGATAAATATATGTGTGTATATATATGTATTTATATACTTATATATTTATTTGAGTTGATGCATCCATGTGTAGCTAGCAGTGGTGCTGGCGAAGTAGTTGCACAGATCACTCTTGACAAGTTTCAGAATCTCCTTAGCATGTGCAGCTCTGGAGTTTGGTGTAGCTTGAAAGCAGGACAGATAGTATGACCACTGTACTTCGCTTTGGGCAACTGGAAGAAAAAAGGAAAGAAAGCTTTTATATAAATCTTTCACAGTTACTGCCAGTGCTTCTAATATGACCATCAGAAAAAGGTCCGATTTCTAATTACTGGAAGGAAGTAGTTATCTTTCCCTAGTCCTTGGTTCATCTGATTTTTCCATAGTGCCATGATGATTGAAATTGAGAGTGATAGTAATTGTCTTTCAGCTCTGACACTATCTGACATTTTTTTTCTTTGCTGCTTTGTCATACTTATTTGTTTCTTAATGAAGGTGAATGTTGCCCTTTAAACCTGACTAGGAAATACGTGAATCTTGCATCTGTAAAAGTAAAATCAAACCTGAGATAAGGGAGTCTCTTGATGTGGGTAACAGAAAATGAAAATAAGCATTGGCAAAGTTTCAGAGCATGACAAAATTATGCTGACTGCTTCAGGAAAGTTGGTAGAGCAACCATACTAGAAGTTTTGAGCAAGTTCTGTAGGTGGCATCACCTTCGTGGATAATTGATCTGGATAATGGAAGTAATTTTTTTGCTTAGAAAGTGTAGCTTCCAGAGTTGCTCAGTTGACTAGATACATTTGAGGAAAAAGATAGACAGATACTGTAATTTAAAGCATGAATTGCCTTGGTATAGTATTAATCATAATATAAATTAAAATCTAGGGCAACATATGAAAGAAGGTCAAATGCATTTACTGTCTTTTCAACACACTGAACAATAACTGGGGAGAGGGCTTGCTAGTGCCTTTGACTTAATTTAGTAGTGTTTGACTTAATTGTCTGTAATTAGAAAAATGTAGTCCTGGAGAACTTACTGGTTGCCAAAAGGCAAGTAGATTGTTAAAGATTTTCCTCAAATATACTTAAAGAGAGAGAGACCAGTTTAGCATAGATATCATGGCCTGGAAAGATGTTCCTGGCAGCTAAACTCAACAAAAGAGCTGAAGAGGTGCTTTGAATACATGGAAATGAAGAGCAGATGGGAAAGCCCAACAAGCTGCAGGTGCTGTTAGTGCTGTTAGTGTTCACCTACCTGAAGCATGGATGGCTGTTCCAGGGATATCTGTCTAGTTGTGCTGTGGGACATTTCTCTTGAAATGCTCATGTCATCATCTCCTGCTCAGCTACAGCCATGAAAGAGATGGCTTTTTTAGCACAGTGGGTACCTCTCAGCATCCTAAGTCCCCAGAAGAAGTTGTTTCTATGGATTATATTAATGAGAAGATATTTGACCATAGAGGAGAGGTTAATGTGTAGATTTTAAAATGTGTATTTATTTCTAATGGGAGATATGTGGTGCTAGGATTTGTTGTTGTAAATCTACTGTATCCTGATGCTCTGTTGTGTTGAACAAGATTAAAAGTGACTTCAGTTTGTGCCTTACTTTATCTGAACAGATAATGCAAGCTGCTTCTAATAAATAATTTTATCAGCAAATACTAACAAATTACTATGGTTTTATAAGACTTCAGGCAAAAAAGAAGCTTTACTATAACAAAACTGGCAAAACTAAACCCTGGTCCTATCATGATTCTCAAAAACTAAAGTGCTGTGGGAGGGCAGTGGATTCTGTCTGAGCCTTGATGCAGGGCCAGATTTCAACTGCCTCCCTAAAGGTTCAGCAGAAACATTTTTTCTCTTAAAAAATGCGGGTTTTATCTTTATTCAAAGATAACTGGTGGCAATAATAATACTTTTTCTAATGTGTAGAGCAGCTGACTCAATGGTGAGATTAGATTGCCTATCTAGCCAGAGAATGCTACGAATTCCTTTCAGAACTGTATTTTAACTACGAAGTGAATTATTTTTGGTTGATTTTATGTTAATCCAGTAGCATGGATTATTGTGGTGAAAACAGTTTCTTTCAAAGTGGTTTTTTTCCCTCCTGTGCATCAGTCTTCTAGAAAAACTACCTTTTAAAAAAAGTCGAAAAGAGCATTTATAAATAATAATCTATAAACATGGGAATAATACATGACAACTACTTAACTGCTGGAGTCCTTGTTGAAAGCAGTGTGTTGGGGTTTTCTTGTCCTTTTTGTTGATTCCGCCCCCCACCCCTCTCCCCCCACCTTCTGGACATGCAAAAATCATATTTCTTGATGAGTACCTACTAAGCTTTAGCTCTGAAATATTCTGTGTTGTAGGAGGCTGAGAAAGCAACAGGCAGAATTTATTACCCGTTCAGTATACAACAACAGTCAGAAAGGATGTTGCTTGAAGCTAGGGAAAAGTCACAAGAGGAGTTTGAATTCCTTTTGTTCTCTGCTTCAGCATCTATAAATTTAAGTAATTCAAAGGAGAAAGAAGTGTTGACCTTCAGTAGTGAGAACTGCTATGATAAATGGGCCAGAGAGGATAGTTAGTTATTTATTCATGTTTGTGTATCTGCAGCACTGCAGAAGTCTTTGTCACAGGTCTAATTTCTCTTCAAAGAAACCACCAGAACAAAAAAGGTACATATAGGCAAGGTGTTTGTACACAGTAGGACTGTAGTATCCTACAAACATCTTCTCAAGATCAGCAGGTGCTTCTAAACTTTACTGTAGAAGTGGAAATAGAAAAAGCCTGGGTGTTTGCTATTGAATGGTAAATACAAGACATGCTGCTGGTTAGTTTCTGACAGAACAGCATCCCCTGTTTAAGTGTACCTGTTTCTGGTTCCTTGGCACTGCAGAAGAGGAGTATGTGAACCAGAACCACTCTATAAGGGAAAGGGGAATGTTAAAAGCTTTCTTCTTGAAACCCCACCAATTTCCTCTGTAGCGTTTAACTTCCCATTCAGATAGGGAAGTGGCTGTGGGTAGTTGTGTTGCCAGGCAGGTCTTGCAGAGGCAATAGCATTTAATACTTTGTGCTATGTACTGAAAAGATTCTGAAGCTTTAGAAGACTTTTTGCCCATTTTAAATCCTGTAAGTCTTAGGTCACAGGTTACTAACTCTGATTCCTGAGTAAACCAAAATGAATGCCTTTTGATTATTAAAAAAAAAAAAGGCAAAAACCTAAGAAAAACAAACCCCTCTCCCCAAGTCAACAAGCACCTTAGAAAAATTTATGCATCTGTATGTGACTTTTTTCCTTTTTTCTCTTTGTTGGCAAAATTTGGAGTCTCTGTGGAAAAAAAAAGGATGTTTTCTTGCTTTGGTGACCTAACTGCTATAAAACCTGTGTTAATATGGACTGTTTAATGTCATGCCTTTCTCCTGTACCAAGAAGATGGTGATGACTGGAATGCATGTCGTCAACTTCTGTAATCAGGGTACTTGAAATATTTACAATACCGTGATTACAGTAAAGCTTCTTATGTACACATACACGCACACTGTAGCTGCCTCATATATTTTGGTCTTTCAAGTTGACATCCTTGTTTGTCTCCTATTCTTGGGTGGGGTTTTGTTTGTTTGTTTTTTACCTAAGGTGCTTGGCAAAAGTGAATAAAATACTGACTTCTTTTTCTGCCATGTGAGGTTTGCCGTGTGGACACTTACAAAATATCCTAGTGAAATTAAACAGGAGAAAAGGGCAAAGTTTGAAGCTTTTCACAGGCCAAAACCAAACACTCCAGTGTCTACTGAAGCTGCCAAATTCTGTTTTAGGGGATTGTCCATCAAGAGTCTAAAACCTTTTCATGAGTCCAGCGAATGGAATTGAGCAGCAGGGGAATAAATCCTGGAACAGATTTGCTGTAAAGGCCTGTTTGGAAGGACACCTCAAATGGCCAGGACCAACCTACAAAAAACAGCCCATCTGTGTTATTTGCAGTAGGTATGAGATGTGGAGCAGTTTCAGGGCAAGACCTGTTGGTCTGATACATTTTGTTTCTGTTGTGTGCAAGAGCTGTGACCAGTTGGTGCCATGCTTGGCTAAAAAACCAGTGCTTTGTAGACACAACTCTTACTTCTTGTTTCAGATCCTGATAGTCCAGTGGGAAATAATAAGGTATCCCAGAATAATTACAGCTGTAGTATTTCCTGTCTGATAGGCAAAGTTCACAGAAAACCTTCTTAAAGCATGACTTACAGACTCATTTAATTGAATCTCATATTCTAAACTGGGCATACCTGGACTGAGTCCAGGGCATGAAACTGGAGAGGATTTGGTGGCACTAATAGACGGTGTTCTCCTGTAACTGGATTGCCAGGCATCTGTTGCCTGTGCAGGAGGCATGAGAGAATGTGCCCACCCAGTGGCAGTCGAATAAACTTGGATTACTGCTTGCTGGGGATCTTGTAGAATTTTTTATGCTCGTGCCTGGAGCTCCAAGATGAGGCTGTTGTAAGTGGTTTTGCTTCCCTGGCACGAGGGCAATAGCCACAGCAAGAGGATGTGGAGTTTTGCTTTATTGCTAGACTGAAATTGTGGAATAAAGTCCTCGTTTTTCCTGCTGGGATGAAGGATGATCCTAGATCTTTGCTCTGTGCACCTGTGTAAAACATTTATGTTTGACCTTTCCTTTTCTCATGTAGTCTATAGTGTGTTTAAACCTGGCTGGTTTCATGTAACTTGTACCAAGAGTGCTTTTTTTTTTTTTTTTGTTCCTTGCCCCTCTACCCATGGAAAAGGAAAGAGGTCAGGCCTCACATTGCAGATGCTTGTTGTTGTTGTTTAATTTAATTCAATTCATATTCTTTGCGAAAAGAGGATGATGTAAGAACAAGAAGTGAAGGAAAAACAAATACTCTTAGAAAATCGTGCCCTCATGTGTGGATGTATGGCCACGTAGCTTTTGTCTTCCTTCAGAACTGAGTGTTTCTCTTTCATGCCTGGCTGACTGATGTGCCCTGCCCTGTTGGGCTGTGCAGTCTGTCTTCCCTAACAGGCTGTAACAGGTTTTTTTAATCTCTTTTTGAGAATTTCCAATTTTGCTGGCTTGTTTTTTCTTTTTAGGTGTATAGTCCCCTCCCCTAAAGTTTGCCTTTGTGTGCTGATGTACATAAACTACCTCAAGGTTTTCTTAAAGAATAGTGGAAGCAAGCCCACTAGTCCTCCCAGGAGAAAAGTGCAGTGAGGTCAGTGGTATTCCTTTTGCTTCCCTTTTGGTTTTGTTCACTCCTATGCCTTGTAAAACAGCCAGGAAGATTTGTCATGAATCATGTTTAATTTCTTCTTGTGCCGAGTATAATCCAGTATGGACTTTTATTTTCCTTACAAGAAGTCTTCGAAAATCCCAGTAGTAGAGTCACAAATGGCATTTTACTCTTCTCATTTTGAATCTAGTGCCCCAATCTGTTACATCGATATTGCTCGCAAAAGAGTGGCACTTGGTATTACCTGTGTGGTGAAAGCATTGGATTTGGCATGCATATATGTGTGTTCTCCTTGTACAGTTTTGTCTTTTTCTTAACTTAGAGCATATATATTCCCTGCCACTGCCCCTCAGGTGTGGGAAACATGATCTCCACAACTAGGATTCTGGAACGAAAGCAAGGTTTAATCTTTAAATGAGAGTATGATTTGTTACTGTGAAGCCTAGACTCCAAATATAGTCAGTTGTCATGTTTTCAGTAGCAAATCTCTTCTTCATCTTCTCTAGAGAAGCTTCTCCTTTTTGTCTCTTTTTAAAATGGATTATTTGTTACTGTTTATTAACTTTACTTGAATTGTTATAGATGGAAAGTAGTGGAGCTGCCTGCAGAATAATATTTAAAAGTTTACAGTGAGAAAAGTTGAAGATTCTGTTGCTTTTGCAGCACATTTTGGTTTTGATTCGTCTTCTCTCTGATATAACTTTGCTGAAATCCAGGGTCTGTCTGGCACTGGGAAGTGTGTGAAAGGCCAAAATGCCTCATTCAGACAATGACTCAGATGTGCAGTCACTTAGCTCTCCAAAGGCTTTGTTGTATCTTAAAACAGGGTGCACACTGCTCTGGTACATCCTCAGACCTGGAGGATGTTCGTGGGCACTCAGCCAAATACAGATTATCGCAACCCTTGAAAACTGCTTGGATCCCAGTATAGCTTGCAGTAATTTGTTTTTATATAGCAGTGATTAATTAAGACAAATACTCTCTGAAAAGCCTCTTAAAATTTTAGAAAGAAGAGGTTTTATTTTTTCTAATACATACCTTCCTAAGGCAAAGTGATTATTCCTTAAGATCTGAATCTCCTGTGGTGATTTTTCTCCCCCAAGAAAATCTGTGTGGAATTAATAGAAGAGCTGTGTATAGAGAATAAATTGTTTGCAACTTCCTAGAGAAAGTGTTGTTAAAAATTGAAAGCATCATAAATTTACAGCATTAAGGAGGGCTACTAATAATTGTTCATGTTTTTACCTTGATCATGAGGCAACAATTAAAAAAGTGGTTTTGTATTTCAAGTAGAAGTTGGCATTGCAATTCATAAAGGCTTATGACTTGTGCATTTAATTTCATTTAAATGTGCATTTCATTTAATGAAAAGAAGGACCAAGAAGATTTGCCCTGTCTGTTTGCAGAACAGCTTGTTCTGTGGGTTTGAGACGATGGCTTGCAGAGGGAGTGGTGGTGGTGTCTGGGGAAGAGACCCTGTCCGACTTTATCTTTCCTTCCACTTCTATCTCTTGCCTCTTCCCCTCCTCCCCCCACCTTTTTAGTGAACTGTGTCAATTTGTGATGTGATCCCAAAGACAATGAAAACAAACTGTGTTGAAAGGTTGGTGTTCTTTGAGATCTGGTGCCAGAAAGCTTTTGGAAAAATACCTAAGTCTAGCATGTACAGAAAATCAGATCAAATATTATGTGAGAGACTACTTCCATTTTGGTCACTACAAAAGAGGAGAATATTATATTCTTATGAAAGTTTTCTAGCTGAGGTGGGCTGTCAGGAGAATCATCCTTATGGGGATATTTGTATACAGAAGTAAAAAAGACAGGTTGTGTAGTTGTAAGTTGGGATTCCTTTTATGTATGTGTTGCTTTTAAATTATTGTTGCTTCTTTACATAAATAAACTTTCATCTCAACTCAGTTAGCTGAAAATAAGGTGAAGGGGATATTTGTGGATGTTTATAGAACTTGTTCAGTATTTCATACTGGAGTATTCCTAAGCCTTTGCATACTGGACTGGACATGAGTGGAAATGATACCTCTCTCTTAAGTCTTGTCTAATAAAGTACTTGCTTCAGCTGTATGGAGACTGTTTTGCTTTTAATTCAACTAATGTAAGAGCCATTGAAGGCTGGCAAGTGGTTGGATATCTGCAAGGAGCAGTGGTTTGGCTGCTGAGCGTGCAGAGCAGTCGCAAGGACGGATGGCTTAGCACAGCCACCATGGGTCACCTGGACTTTGTGCAAGAAAACCTCTTTGGGGAAGGATGCCGAGCTTGTGGTTGAGTTTGTGCTTGAGCCAGCTAACTGAAGTGACAAGTGCAGCCATTTCTCTCTTTTCCCCTCCTTTAAAAAGATTTTTTTCTGTTACTTGCTGATGCAGGTTTGTGGTATGGCTGAAGAACCGGTCACTCCCCACACTGGCTGTGGTGCGCCCTGTACCAGCAGTCAGTCCTGTCTAAATGTATCAGATAAGCAAAACAGTTTACAGAGGGCTGAGTAAATTCACTTAAAGACTGGTAAATACTGTTTGCCTTATCTCTGTTAACCTAAACAGTTTCTGTAAATGGCTGCTGGTAAATGATCTTCACTAAGTTCTATGAAAAGAAAGCATTTAATTTTAGATTAGTTAAAGAGGCCGACAGGAGTTTACTTGTCTGTGATGGTAAGTTCTCAAATAAATCACAAAATCATATATGGGTGGTCTTGAGACAGGCTAATTAAATATAGTAGGAATCTTAAATTCAAAGACCAGATTTTCTCTTTTAGTATTTTTGTTCTTAAAAGACTAGTTATTTTTTCCAGAAATACGTAATCTGCTGTTTTACAGAAGTTATGACCAAAAACTAAAAAAATTCAGTATGCACTCAGAATGATTAGAAGAACAGTTTCAATGTAGTGCTTTTACAAACATCTGCAAGAGGCCCGAGTTTGATACTTTGTTGTTTTGTAGAAGTGGAGTTGGATGAAAACACTTTTTCCTGCTGCTGTCTCATTTTCTGTTCCATGGTCAGCTGAATGAATAATTTCGGGGCATGGTATCCTGTCTGTGAGGGAGGTACGTGCCTTGAAATTTTCTTGTGAAGCCTAGAAGATGACCTGTTTTCTCAGTGTCTTGCCTAAAGCCAAGTGCAAAATGCTGGTTTAGTAACTTAATGATGTATTATTTTTGGTACTGGTGCCAGGTCTTATTCATCTCATGATGTCTTGCTGATTAATATAAAAGTTGTAATTCCTTTTAAACTTTGTCATCCTCTTGCTTTAACTTTGTGATATAAAGTACTAGGAACATCTCTGACATCCGTTTTCTCTTGATCTGTGAAATGCTTTTGATTTTATAATTTATAAAAAAAGCATGTTTTAAGTGAATTCTGCTGCCACCTATCCTTCTGGAGAGAATGGAGGGTGACTGCCCAGGGTTTCTGAAATGTTGAATACCAGTAACCTCTGCTGGCCAAGGGCATCTTGGTTGTTGTTCCCCTCCACGCGAGAGCAGGACTTGCTGCTCATGGCCTGGTTCCTTCTGTAGTCTCCCACCATGCAGACAGAGCAGCTTCAGCATTTCTGGTGTTGTTGCCATGATTCCTGTAACATAATACAGGACTCTCACCTCATGCTAGGAAGGACCTGTGATCTTCTGCCTGTGGATCGCTTGGTGTAGGATTCTTAAAAGCCTCCGTGCCAGTTTAAAATGTTTTTCTTTCTGCAGAAGGAGGAAAGAGGGAAGCTGAGGGTCTTCTGCTTTTTGCTTCCCAACATGAAGCTCATTAGCTGATTGCTAAAACTTAGAGTGATTTCATCTGTGATGCAAGGCACAAGTCTTAACTATTTAACCAACTAAATAACTGACTAGAATAACTAACTAAAGTCACTGTTAAATATCTATTCTAAAATGAAGAATCATAAGACCATTTTGTAGAACATCTGATAGCACATCTGAAAATTGTAAAGTACAGTTATGGATGTGCTTGTCCCTTTTTATTGACTTTTGTGTATTTGAAAAACTGCAGTAACTTCTTTAAAAAGGTTTCATTGGGTTGGGCATTTCAGCGTTTTAAATGACCAAGTGCAGTATATGAACTATAATATTCTCTAAAGATGAAGTATAAGAAAGAACTCCTGTGCATTTATTAAAATTAACAAAGGAGGAAGTGGACTTGCTATATTGCCTTTTAAATAGATTATTCTGTAGATTCTGGATTCCTACAGAAATATTTTTCCTATACTGGAAACTCCTGAACTGATGCAGAGCTGCCCTTTCACTGGAACATTTGTCCCTGTGTATTTACATTTCCTTGCAAATCTCATTACCAGTGTTGTTGTAGCAGAACTTTTCTCTAGCTGTGTGCAGAGCATAGGCTCTTGTGACTTTAAAATATAATCCTTACTGTTTACGAGTGCAACACTGAGAATGAGGCCTCTGTAAATAGATCCAAATCCATATTTGTGGGTGGGAACACGTGAGGTTTTATGGTGTTTTTTTAATCCGATATCTTGAGACAAGCAGCTGCAGTGCCTCTGACATCGCGCAAAGGGCTGCAAAATTGAATTAATCAGACATGCTTCTTTGACTGATATTTAGAAATTAATAACAACCCTGCCACTCTCCATGGTCAGCTGAATTTCACTCAGCTGGAAATCCTAGTGCTCTTCTCTGTTCATAGTGGAGAAAGCTGAGCCACTGGCCAGACCTTTGCCTGTTGACCTTCTGCAGTGGTTTCCGCCTTCCTTGGGGAAGGCTTTCCTGCTCACTGAGGGGTGAATTATTTGGGTCCTGTGTTTGTAGGAATCTTCTGTAATCCTGGACATCCTGACTTGAGGGTTAGAGAGTGGAAAATCATAGACCTGGGCTTCCAGGTTGAGCTTTTTTGCATCCATCTCTCAGTTTTGGGATGAAATAATCCAGGCTGAACAGAAATTACATTTGACATGATGACTTGTGCCTCATTAGGGTCATCATTTTTTAAAAAAATACAGATCTACATGTAATTCAAATGTTGGAAATATAGCAAGGGAACTCCAAGGCAGAAGAACCCAAAATGAAACTATTTAGCTAATCATGAAAGACCAACACTGTTTTCTACTGGAACTACAATGCTGAGAAAACTTTCTCATAGTCTCTGTTCATGAGTCAGCAGTGCTCTGCCAGCCAGGAGGGCCACCCATGTCCTGGGGGCTTCAGGCACAGCATTGCCAGCCGGGCAAGGGAGGGGATTGTCCTGCTCTGCTCTGCACTGGGGCAGCCTCACCTCAAGTGCTGGGAGCAGCTTTGGGCACCACAATGTAAGAAACAGGTCAAACTATTAGAGGGCACCCAAAGAAGGGCAACAAGGATGGTGATGGTCTGGAGGGGAAACCTTAGGAGGAGGAGCTGAGGTCACTTGGTTTTGTTCAGCCTGGAGGAGACTGAGGGGAGACCTCACTGCAGTCTTCAGCTTTCTCACAAGGGGAAGCAGAGGGGCAGGTACCCATCTCTTCACTCTTGTGACCAGTGACAGGACCCAAGGCAATGTTTAGGTTGGATATCAGGAAAAGGTTTTTCACCCAGAAGGTCGTTAGGCACTGGAACAGGCTCCCCAGGGAAGTGGTCACAGCATCAGCCCGAGTTCAAGGAGTGTTTGGACAATGATCTCAGGCACATGGTGTGATTCTTGGGATGTTTGTGCAGGGCCAGGAGTTGGACTCAATGATCCTTATGGGTCCCTTACAACTTAGCATATTCTATGATTCTGTGATTTTAGTCACTGACTCTCTCCTTTAAAGGTCATAAAAAATAATGACAGTACTTGAATGTCTACGGGTGCAGTATGAATGTATTTCACATAATATTCTAAAGTCTGCCAGGTTTCCTGTAGGTAGAGTATTAGCTGGTTTTTCTGCCGTTGTATATAAGCTTGGAAGACATGAATCTGATGGATAAAAGGCCTTATTCCTTATTTCTGTATTGAATTGTTTAAAGACCCATTGGGGTATGCTAACAGCAAAGCAGAAACAAATACATTTATCCCAGTCTAATATGGCATCAGCTACATGTACAACATATTGTAACCTTCCAAATTAGCATGAAAAGTGCAAAACTTTTTGAAAGGCTGGAGGATGCATGGCAGGTATGGGATAGTGACCACCTTCCTCTGCATCCCTGTGCTTCCTGCTGCTCTGGCAGTGGGGTGGAAAGCTCCTCCAGGGGTGGTGCAGTGACTGTCAAGGGCTGTCCAACTGCCTCGAGGCATCTCCCACCCTTCTCTGGACACTGGGGTGTGCTCTGGTGCCTGGCCAGGTATTCGTGCTCAAAGACAGAAATATTTCCCACACCTGGGTTGTGTGGATGATGCCTCAATAGATGTCCCCACTCGTTTTTCTTTTAAATGTGGAGATACCTGCCTCGGTCACAGATGGGAAAGTACACTGTGTTTCTTGGTACGTAGCTTCTTGTCTTCTCAAGCTGTGGCTGTGTGGCTTTAGTTACGGTATGGAAGTGAAAGTTAGGGAGGGAGAGTTGCTTCCATGCAGTGTAGCGTAGCATATGGCTCACCAGCGGTGCCAGTGATGTCGGTGCCTTTTGCCTTGGGTATTTATGCCAGGAGGTGTCAAGCTAAAGGTTCTGTGCCCCAAGGGGGTGAGCAGGACAGTGACAGTGGTGTATGGTTCTGCTGGCAGCACAGCAGGAGCCTCTTGCTGGATATTTTCTTGAGGATATTTTCAGCTACCTGACCTGTTGAACATTTTGTCTGTCAGCCTTTCAAATTAATGCAGATGCTAGTGTGCTCTCAGAGCACTCTTGGATATTATTAGTTGCACATTTGTGAAAGCCTTCTCCTTGATAAAGTTTTACTATGTGTGTTTCACATCTGGGGTGTAAAGCACAGGCTCTCTCTCAAGCCTGAGGAAGCCTTGGCATGAAGCATGTAACAAACGAAAAACTGGGCTTGATCCAAAAAATGGGGTTTCATTTCTTCTTGAATGGCTCTCTTGCTGCTCAGTCTGTATAAATGTCACCTCTCACCTTAAAAGTAAAATAAATAAAATCTGAATAATTAATGTAATTAGTGGTTAACAAGAAGAAGCAGTGCTCTAGGAATTTTTGTGATTGCTGAGATGGCTACTTGTTAACAATTAGAATGAAGTTTCTAGAATCTGAGAATAGAAAATTTATTTGAACTCTAAGCATGCTTTTGTTAGGTGTTTTTTCTTCTTTTTGCAAGTGGACTTCCAAACCTTGTTAAACAGAAGCATAGTGATATGAAATAGAAACCATTGAAAAGGAAGACCAGTGTTCATGTGTTTCCTGTTTTATCGTTATTTTGTGTTTGACTTGTCAGTGGCAAGGCTCACATGACCTAAAACATCCTTTTGAAGCAAATTTGCCAACTTGTATGACTGTGCTTATTTGTTCTGCATTTTGAAGAACTCCCGAGTGCATTCATGAAAAGGCTTACTTTCATTATGATACATTATATTGTGAATTATCAAATACTGCTTTATTTTACCTCATTTACAGGAAATGAAGTATGGATGACCTTAATTTAGTTAGTTAGTAGTACTAACTTGTAACCTTGTACTTTTTGGTATTTAATTTATAGAAAAAACATGTGTGACTGAAGTGTGGGAAATGTGCATTTCTCTTTTTGTATGAATAAATAAGGGTTTAATTGCTCCCCTAAGGAACAGGATTTAGTTTATACATGTATGCCTCCTTTTAGAATGTAACAGATACATTACTGTTCTCTCTTGGTCAGTCTTGCATGAAACAGGAAAAAGAAATGCAAAGCTTTTGCTTTTCTTCAAACTACAAAATTACTACATTGTATAAAAGCTGTTAAAAACACTGATGTGACTTTTAAGTTGAGGTTTTCAGTTTTGGAGATTTCTTTGAGCAGTCTCCAATACTACGGAGAAGGTTTAGTGGTGAGGTGGAAGAACGAGGAGATGAAT
Organism: Oreocharis arfaki; assembly: GCA_013398015.1. Taxonomy (NCBI): domain Eukaryota; kingdom Metazoa; phylum Chordata; class Aves; order Passeriformes; family Paramythiidae; genus Oreocharis; species Oreocharis arfaki. Next base: position 171,901 of record VZRR01027745.1, on the reverse strand, counting down.
TGTGCTGGGACTCCTCCAAAGCGGTGGGATCAAGGTGGCTTCCCAGGTCCACATACGTGTTTCAGTTACACCGTGACTCCATCTCAGGATGAGAAATTATGGCTAGCCTATTTATTCCTCTGCCAGGCTCTCTTCTGTTGTATTTTCCAACAAGAGGAAGCTTGTGTGTGGTGTCTGGCAGGGTGCCTGGGTGCCGTGCAGCCTTGCCTTGGCTGGAGCTGCTGGATGCTGGGTGGGCTGCAGAAGGTGCCTGCAGCTGGGCACCTGCAGCTGGGCTCCTTACAAGCTCTCGTGATTCAAGAAGAGGTGCTCGAGTGTCCCATGTACAAAATTCAGGATGTGAGGGAATTCACTGATCGGGTTTTGATCAGTGAATATCCCTATGGGAAGGGATATTATTCATCATCTTCTTGTTTTAAACCCAGAAGCAAATCTAAGGGGTTGCAGAGTTAAGAAGTGGTGCCAGTAATGGGCATTGGAAAGAAGAACTGAGCATTTGTGTGCCAGGCAGAGCAACAGGAAGATAAGCATAGCTCCTGAAAAGCCTGGCACTTCTCCTGCTGAAGCAATCTATATCTATCTATATCTATATCTATCTATATCTATAAGCAATCTGTATAATGTTACAGTAGACTGCTGATGCTACGGAATTTTGATAGATTAAACTGTAGTTGTTTGTATGGATTTTTCTCCAAGGTTCTCTGATTTAAATTAAAGATGTAGATGTCATTAGTTAAATAAAATTATTTTAATCTCTGTTGACAAAGCTGAAACTTGCGTAGTTTTCTGGCTGAAGAGTAGTTGCTCTTTTGGGACTTAAACAGTAAGTGGGTTTTTTTTGTATACCTTTGCAAACATGAAATAGTTCCTCAGCCAAGTGAATAGTCTTCTAATGTACATAGGTGTGTTTCTGCTGTATTTGAAGCACATGGATCATTTAGTATACTTTTATTACCTGTGTCTTTTATGTGCTTGGGGAGGGTGGATGGTTTTTGTTTGTTTTTTCCCCACTTAAGGGAGCACATGGTTTTGGGAGCATTGCCTTACATTTGAAAACTTGGCAAGGGGTCTCCAGCTCATGTAGCTGGATTCATTCCTTAAACAGTGACTTCTTTTTTGAGTTATTTTTTGGTTCCTGCTTAATTACATTCTTTTGGCAATAATAATGTTCTTTAGGGCAGTAAATAGGTATGATTGTAAAAACAGCCCCTGTTCAAACTCTGACCACCAAATTAAACGTTAGCATTTAAATCTCTATCAACAACCTCTGAGAGGAAAGAAGCATTCACAGAAATGAGATGACATTAGCTTGGCTTAGCATTAGCAGATGCCAGAGAAATGATTTCTTTTGAATGCCTGGATGATGACAGGCAGTGCTTCAGTCCACTGAGAAATCAGTCTGAAATGTTGAGCTAGGCTCGGTTGTTTGCTCTCAGACTATTAAGTTAATTCCTGGAGGAGGGTGGCTTAAGTTGTTTACTAGTCGATATTCTCAGTATTCATCATCCATTTATTGCTGTCAAAGAGGATAATTTGAGTATTTTTGGAAGATGAAGCAGGAAGGGATTATAAACAGTTAGGAGGACAGATTCAGAATTTCATGTGATGAATTGGAAAAATGGTTTGAAATCAATGAGGTGAAATTTAATAAAGACAACTGTAAAGTGTTACGCTTAGGAGAAATCAAATGCACAGATATAAATGGGCTAGGCAGCATGCTGGCCAGGAAGGACTCGGGAATCACAGTGGCTTTGCAAACTCAACTTGTCGGGGTGGTGTGCATGACACTGAGATTTCATTAGGCCTGTATAAGTGATGAAACATGTCAGATAAATGGCAGAGGAGATAATTATTCTTCTATGCTTAGCAGTGTGCTTTTAGCCTCTGGTTTAGACTTCTTATTAAAGGAGGATGTGGTAGATAAAGGGGCGGGGTCTCAATGGCACCAGCAAGGCTTGGACACGAGGTTTGAAAAACTCAGTCTTTAGGGAATATGTGAAGGCTTTGAGGTTTTTCTAGCCTAGAAATGAAAAAGGTTTGAGAATGTCTAAATCTTCAATGATACAAAAAGATGGTGTAAGACAGATACAGATCAACTATTCTGTATTCATGTCTACTGAAGCTAAAATAAATTATTTTAATTTGCTTTGGTGAAGCTTTAGCTTACAGAAGATTGAAATTTTCCAATTACAAATATGCTTAACAGTCTGAAAAAAATACTCCAGAGACTTACAAGAGATAGATGAAACATTGACACCATTGCAAAGATGCGCAAATAAAAGCTAGCCGAAGTAGGGAATACCCCTCGGTCCCCTAGCCATGGTGTACAGCATGGAAATGGAGGTCATAACTGGACTCTGAAAGCAACAGAGCAGCAAGGTAACCCTGTTGAGAGCCTGTCAGCTCAGCCTTAGAGCTGTGCTGATGTAGCTAGGGATATCTGCTTCTGTTCATGTAGCTGCCTGCAATGCTTCTGCAGAGAAATTACGCTGTGTGTGGTAGAGATGGTCTAAAGATGGCAGAGTGTGCAGGGGCTGGTATTAGTCAGGGTTTCTCAGCTTTTTCTAGTCCATATCTAATTTTTACTATTGAAAATTCTTGTCTTATTATAGTATGTGGTTCTTGGAGTGGGAAGGTTCTTCGTGCCTCACTTGTTCTCTGCAGTGTTTCAAGGGCGAGTTACACCTCTCAAGTTGGGAAGAGCAGGCTCGGATGATTGCCAGGGGCTGTCACTAGCCAGCTCAGAAGCAGGTAAAATAACAAAGCAGGCTGTAGTGTACGCCTCTGAGTCAACACAGGGTGAGCTGCTCAGCTGGGTACATTTGCCTACAGGAGGCTCTGTGCTACAAGAGCTAAATTGGTTCTTGTACCTGAGCTAATGCACTGAGAAGTGGTCTGGGAGTCTCTGCAGCAGTGACCTACCTGAGTCTCGGGCATGTTCCCCAGCCCTGTGCTACAGGGAAAAGCAGTCTTTCCTCTGCCCTGGATTTGGCAGGACTACTCATTTTGAGCCAGCCTGACTATGTTAACTACTGTGTTTGGAGAATTATTAGGTTGTAGCTAGAGTCAAAATGTTTTTTCTTTTCCTGTCCTAATCTATCCAACTGCACAGAGCACTGGGCTCGGAGAAATGATTTACTTGCTGTTTGATGTGACTTGTAGCAGGGGCTGCTTGCACTGATGAGTAAGAGATCCTACAGATCCTAATGACTTTTCTGCTTTTTAAATATGGTATTTTGAAATTGCTGTCTTGACACTTGCACACAAATTGAGGAATGAGACATTTTTTGGGGAAAAGGAAATTAATAGTTCTTATAGAAGGTATGGAGCTTCTAGTTCGAGGCATGCTGGAGATTGGCTTTTGAGCTCAGTGAAGTTGCTTTCAATTTAGGTGCCATGGCAAATGAGAAGAATGCTTATTTTGGTAAATTGAGAGGGGAAGAATAATCTGAGCCTTCTGTGAAATTAATTTATTCTTGAGGGGGAGGGAAGTGCATAAAAGTGAAATGATGTTTATACTCAGTCATTATACTCTGATTATGTAATTTGCAGGGGCTAAAATTTTAAAACTCTAATATTTGTGTAAGTTTTTCACTTCATAAGTGATTTTCCAAGTGCTACAAACATGAAATTCCTACCTCTATTATTCTGTTTTGGTCAAATGAAAGTGTACAACCCCAAAACATTGACTTTCAACATTGAGGCCATTTGCCATATCATTCTCAGGGAAGTCAAATTAAAATGTCAGGTACAGAAGGGACATGTTCTGGATAATTTACAGGAGATGATTATTGTATTTTAGCACAGTGTAATTCCCATGCTGCTGCTGCTGTTAATTCCTTACTCAGGTGCTTCTTGTGGAGAAGGGAGCATTTCATTTGGAAAACCTTGTTCTTTTGGCAGCTGCACCTGGGAGTATTCAGCCTGCATGACTTCTGGCATGAAATGGAAACTAGTCGTAATCCCTACATTTTCTCTTTATTGGGGTCTCTGTATCTCAGCTCCAGATCTGAGATACAACACTTGATGTATTTGCCTCTTCAGTGTGTTCCAGGATTTCACTGAAATTCCATTTTATTGCTCAGAGTAAAATTAATAATGTAAAGATTTTCCCAGGTAGGCTTAGATCTGTTTTGTGGCAGTCATTGAGATGCAGATTAAATGATAAAACGGCAGTCCTCTTCTAATGAGCTTTTTCAGTGCACTTTGTCAGCAGTGAGGCTGTTTTCACTTGAACTGACACCTTCATTTAGCAGCTTGCATTAGCTTAGTCTGCTTTAATTTCATTTCCTTCCCTGGCAGAATATCTACAGAAGTTTCTCATGCAGTTTTTCTCCAGTGAAAATAGCTTTGTTAATTAGCTAACATCACTGTGAGGGTTCCCTTTGCTTCTGGTCACTTCTTTTTGCTTCGCTGTGTGAAAGCATTAGCTTCACTGTTTGCCATAGTATAGTAATGTTTTTTCAGAAAAACTCAAATATTTAGACAGCTGTTTCCTTTAGTCAGTACAGCACTGAAGAGGATATTTTTACTACCCTGACACTGTGCTCTTAAGCTAACTCATTAATTCATTTGGCTTGTTTTGCTATTTCTGTGCTAAGACAATTGGTTTATGGAGTCTGTTCTTACTTCATGACACTTTCTGCTCTCACAAGGTGCAGCAGGTATTTCTTCAAGGGGTTTGGCATGTGTAATATCAAATGGTGTCAGAGATGGACTTGACTTCCCTGAAAACCTGAAGTAGTAATTTTCAGTGTTGTAAATTCAGGCTTCAAAAATATTTTATATGCATCTGACACAGGCTTGTTGCACTAAAATGAGACTACTTTTCTCTTGCCAGCCTAGGCAGAGCTCTGCATGGGTTTCTGCACAGCAGCACTTGTGAAAATCCCCCTAAACCACTCTGAACACTTCTCACCTTAGGTGAAAGGCATGTGTTACTTAACATCTGATAGGCTTGTATGTACCAGCAGTGCCTGCTACTTTCACAGGATGTAAATATACTACTTAAACGTCACATGCCTTAATACACTGTTTTAAATGTAAAGCTTGAGACACTGTGTTTCCAAGGTATATATTTGTACGTCCTAAGAGTCTTATAAACCCGAGGCACTGCCTGGTAGAAGTTTGCTGAAATTCTTTGTGAGTGGCTTTTACTTTCAGTCTCTCTTTGAATATCATGTACTTAACAACAATTTGTAGTCACCAAAGCAGTTGCATAGGAGGGCTTTTAAACCCATAATTCTATGTAGTTCTCTGCAGCATGTCTTCTAGGCTTTCTGAATTACTAAAACTTCTCATATTTTGAGAGAAATTTTCCTATGTTTACAATTCTATAGAACTTTCAAAATACTCTTTAAGACATGCAGAGCTCATGTTTGAAATGTATGCCATGCTGGGAAAACAGTACAACACTCACCTAAATGAGGCTTTTCAGTCTACGGCTTTGTGTTTTGAGGTTGTGGAGCACGGAGTGAGGTTTCTCAGTATGCAATATCCCTGTTTGTCAGAGATTGTTCTGAATATCAGATTTGTATGACAGAAAGTACATTTATGTGAATATAACCTTGTGTACATTCATATTCCTTCTATTCCTTCTATTTCTGGGATCGTTTTAGGAGCAGCAGGAAATTTAGATAATGGATTTTCTAGTTACCACATGGCAAAGGTGTTCCCCCAAAGGTTCTCTTCTTTTCATTAGAATTTTAACTATAGATGTTCAGAGGTGAAGAACAGTATCTTTTAAATTGCGGATTTTTTTTTGTTCTTGTTTTAGGTCTTCCTCATTTCTTGTTTTCCTCACAATTCCCTAGCTAACCTTGTTTTCCTCAGATAACTATTTATAGCCAGTATCTGTTACTGGGAGGACTGAGCTGGCAGGGTTTGAGGGGGATTCCGGGAGGTGACATCATCTTGTCTGCACAGCAGTCTCCTGCTGGCATGGAAAGAAGGGAAAACCCCTTTACTACAGACGAAATGAGAGAGCTTGTAAAATGCCTTTTATAGGGAATATGTGCAAAGGTGTAGTATCTTACGTACTTCTTACTGCCTGAAGAAATAATGTCTCAAAACTCCTGTTGCAGGCTTGGTCTTGAATTTTTAAACTGTCCACCCACTCTTTTCTGTTCTGAAGACTCCTTTGTATTTCTTTTCAAGGAGAACTTAAAAGCTTTTTGAAGCAAATGGAAGAGAGAAGATACTTTAATTTCCTTGTTTTCCAAGGGGATGGCACTTGAGAAGTTTCATTCTGATAATAAATGTGCTTTCAGTGGCAAGTATGGCTAAGGGGGATACGTGTTTTACTGTGCCTTGGTCCTCTTGGATTCTCAGCATCTCTCCTTTTGCGTATCCAATAATTAGATAGCATCATTAGGGGAAGTGAATGTATAGGAAGCCCATATGTAGCTGTTTGTCACCTATATTTCTTTTATATGAGGAAGGAAAAGGCTTTCTATGGGGGGGAAAGGGAAATCAACATTTTTTTCCTATTCATGGTATGTAATAAAATATTTTTTTGGCAAGAGAAATGTGTGCACCTCATTTTCAGGAAAAGTACAGGTACCTGAGGCAGAATGATAAGCCACCTTGTCCTGTTTTGCAGGTAAGGATTTGGAGTGGACAAATCCATGGACATTTCATTTTTTCAAAGAATGATTCTATCTCCCTAAATGGCGTAGGATACAGATTTCTGCATTTGATGTTTGCCTTTGCCTTTGTCACAACCCTGAGCCGAGGTAGCAGAGCTGAGCAGTGAGACAGTGACCACTCAGCAAAAGCAGCACTCGGCACCCAGAATGATTTTTGATTTGCAGCATGGCGGGGCTGGAGCAGCAGCTGGTGAGTTACTGAACTCGACCAACTGTATCCTCGATTCACTTGCCTGAGTGCCAGAACATTTGAATTCCAACCCACCTTCCTCTTTGTTGTCCCACAGTGGTACAACAATCTCAAGTTTAGGGTAGTGCTTGCTCTAGAGATACTGGTTGTGATAAATCAGTTTAGAGAGAAACCTGTAGCTAAAACACAGAGAAAACAAGGCTTTTTAAAAAATAATATACCTAGAGTGACCTGTGCATTTCAGAAATGCAGGTGAGGAAAAGGTAGTTTGGGAGAGGTGCTTTTTGAAAAACAAACTATTCATTGTTAGGATAGATGTTAGAATATTTATTGTTGCAGGCAGGATCAGAAGAGTATAGACATGTATCAAATGGAGAAGTATCTAGGCAGTTACTTGAAATAGCAAGTATGACTTCCCTCCCCAGTTTGGTTCCGTTTTGAGGCACAAAGTGATCTAAAGGCGAAAAAAAAGGTTGTTTTTAGGATGCATTTTCAAACTTGAAAATACTGGGTATGTTAGTTTTTGTTTGCTTTGAAATGATACATTCTTGTATCTTGATTCTTGTGCAAAGCAGATGGCTAAAGGTGGGTAGGGGGAGAGGTGGTCAACGCTGCAGCTGGAGGGCTCCTCCGGCTCCTGTCTTTGCCTTACAAAACCAAGGGGGAAAGGAAGCGGATTTCTTGGCTGAAATATACACAGGGGTTTTCTAAAGGCAGAAAGATTTCAGTCTCAGCTGTCGAAAACTGATCCTGAGATAGGACTGATAATGTACTCTAGTGTGAGAAGCTTGAACCCGGTCGCAGGTGACAGCTGACCTACTTAGTCCAGCCGTGTGCAGAAGCAGTGGCCAGCTCTGGTGCCCGACAGGGACAGGGACATACAGCCGCCCCGCGGGGACCCTGCCCTGGCCGTCTGCCCTACAAGAAATCATCTGTCTCCAGTGTAATTAGTGGCGGTGTTTAAACCAGCACGCTGGCAACAGTTCGGTGCTTTTAATAAAAGCCCGTACCCAAGGGAGGAGAGATAAAAGGGGCACAGTTCGCAAAATGCCTGTGTGGTTTAAGCTTGTGCAAAAGGAAGGTGTCTGCTGACTTGAGAGTTGGTTGAATCTGCTGTGTAGATTATACCACTTAAGACAGTGATTTGCATATCCTTAAAAAAAAAAAGTATTTTTAAAATGTCAGAGTAAAAAAGCCTCACTTTGCTTCATCCCTTTTTAAACTCTTCAAAGTAAGATTTACTTGTGTAAGGTGAAGTCTGTATTAAGGCTCTTTTACTTCCAGTCATGATTAACTCTTCTCTCTTAACTTGCTAATTACTGCAATGAATGTATTAATTCCCATAAATGTTAGCAGAGCTCTATCACTCTGGGATTCTAATTTACTTGTTTTCAGATTTGCAGTGGGAGGGAGGGAGAAGGACCAAGTAAGCACATCAGTAGGAGTTTCATTTATTGCTACTTGTATGCCGGTCTTTTAAGTCAAGTGAAATTGTAAATGTATTGCATGCCTTGCACTCTCTCTGGCAGCCATCCCGAGGAGGGAAAACAATTAATTCCTCTTCATCTCACTGGGCCATGAGTGTGTGCTTGGAGCTGAGTGCTTTCTTCAGCCAGGGCCATTAGTCATACTGTGCAGCCCAGTCATTTGCTCTGTGATGAAACTGATGTTTTTATGAACCTTAAAATAAAGGGAATAATGGGCCATGTACAGTGCAGCTTCTTAGATTTTTTTTTTTTGTTAGGCTTTTATCCTTTATCTTCAAGAAGAGGTAAAGAATCAAAGAGAGAAGAGACAAATGTAAGTGCCCAAAGCACAGCTTTTAATTGGTGTGAGGGTCAGCATTCCCTTGCTGGGACCTGAGAATTTGTGGAAACTAGATAATAATGCTTTTTGACAAGCAAAACACAGGTGTCTCCTGTTTGTTGAGGAGCAAGCTGTGGTCTGGACTCCTGTATTCAGTCCTGGTATGACGTACTAATTTGTGACTGTTCAAAGGGTAGATGCCAAGTAGTTTGGAGATAATACATAGGACAACTTAAAGTTTACACTTATTGAAGTAATGGTATGGGAGATTGAGGTTTTTTGTTTTGGTTTGGGTTTTTCGGTGTAGGTGTTTTTTTTTTGGTTGTTTGTTTTTGGTTTGAGTGAAGTTAAAATCTGTTTTATTCTGATTTTTAAGGTCACCTTACCTTTAGAATTAAGGTTGCTTTTTTTATTGCCATATCAGATTTGGTGTGAAAGTTCACAGTATTCTTTTAATTTAAAACAAACCTCTGTATGTTGTATCAGGACATCAGGTTCTGATTTTGTGGAAGTAACCCAGAAGCTGCCATTTTTGTCCATGGAAGCTGAATACCATGTGTAATACCCAGTGTATATATTTGTGAAAGCTGTGGTGGAATCCTCAGATGACACTCTTGTCATTCACATCTCTAATATCCCGCTTCACAGTGACATTATGTAATTTCGGTGTAGGTGTTTTTTATTCAGTGTTTGCCTTCTCTGAATTCCTTGTACATGATGCCACATTGAAAACCTGTAAGCTGTCAAATTGTTATATCTTGACATAATTTTTTCAACCTCCTTCCCATCTTATTTCTTTGAAAAGAGGTGTTTGTTCTGCAGAGCTGTTGGTTTTGATTATGAAATTGTATAATGTGAACGCAGTTAATAGTACTGAGTAAGCTTTTAGCTATTATTATTAGCCTATCATCTGCCATCTGAAATGCAGTAGTTAACTTCTGACCCTCAGACATATTTGTAGAATTGAAATTTTTTTGTGTGTGTACGTGAGTCAAGCCTACTTTTAGCCAAATATCTGTATTTGAAACCCTGTAGTCATTATCAAGGCACTGGCTTCTAGTTTTCTGCATCCTGTAGTATTACATCAACCTTTTCGTTTGTGCTGGCAGTTGAAAAACCTACATAGAATTTCTGATAATTGTTAGTCCACGCAGTTTGGACCATCAGGAGTAGCCTTACCACCTTTCAGTAAGCATCTTGCTGCTTTTCTGAGTGTATTGCTGAAAATAAGCTAACTTGTAAAGAACGTTATTCTAATAAATAATTCTAAAAAGTATTCTAATTGCAACTAAGTTCTCTATTTAACAATTATCATACAATCATAATATGGTTTAAGTTGCCAGGGACTTAAAGATCATCTATTTCCAGCCCTTGTGCCGTGGGCCAGGGACACCTTCCACTAGACCACGTTGCTCAAAGCCCTGTCCAACCTGGCCTTGAACACTGCCAGGGATGGGGCATCCACAGCTTTCCTGGGCAACCTGTGGCAGCATCTTAAAGAGCAGAGCAATAAAAAATACCTAAGTGTTTTTTCTGGTTGGGCAAAATTGAACTTTGGAGTAAGACTGGGAGCATCTCTTACAGTATTAGTGCACGCTGCCCTTCAGAGATCAGCTTTTGAGATTGAGACACTTGACTTTGTTGACAATTAAAACAATTATAGGCAATAATAGTTGGAGCTTTAGTACAGTTATTTTCTATTTGAGACTTGTAAATATAACACTGTACACTACATTATTGAAGGTGGAAAAAAAGCAAAACTGCTTTCTAGAATTTTTTCAAACCACCAGGTTTCATTTCCTCGATGAGCAAGTGCTGTTTTTCCCAAGTCTGTAATGGGAAAAGGGATGTCGGAGAGCAGCGCTGCTGCCGCTGCCGTTTGCAACAGCATCCTTGGAAAACCTGCACAGCTGCACTACCAGCTGCTAAAAATTGGCAAGGTGGGGAGAGAGGATATTCCTTACCTTGACAGGGACACAAACACTGTCTAACAGTGCCACCCAGTGATGTCTGCCATAACAGCACGGCAGAGCGAGGCGCTCCACGTGCCCGCGGCGGGGGCGGCCGGGGGTCCAAGCCCCACGGACACGAAGCGCTCAGCCGCACACGGAATCAGCTCTGCTCGTGCTTAGGCAACCTGCTGAGCTGCGTGTTTGGAATGAGGGACAAGAGACATCTACTTCCAGCTTGAGAGGGGCACCTTACTGAAGTGCAAACGTACGGGATGGAGTGCTGGGCCTCAGGAGAGATGATTTGTGGGGTGTACAAAATGCATTTAGTTTAGCGTGCCTCGTTCACGCACGGCAGTGTTGAACTCACAGCGCAGTTCTATTGCTGTAAGTGCGGCAGGAGCTCCGTGTAGCTCTTTGGCCTGGTTCTAGTCCATGTGTACTAAGAACACTGCTGGAGAGCAGCAAAATACAAAAAGTTGCCATTCAACTTTGAGGTGTGGAGTGCAGGGCTGGAATTCAGCAGGATTGTGATTTTCAGCCTCTGGAAGGCACGGGGACAGGTGGAAAAGTGACTGAGATCTGCACAGGCAGGCTTAGCGTTTGAAGACTGTAACAGCAGCTAACATATTTTTAGGGTGGAAATACAGACAAATCAGACTTCTCACAATCAAGCCATTTGTATTCAAAACTGTAAGGGGGAGTATTACATAACCTCTCCCTGTGTATTTAAAAGAAAAAAAAAACACTTAATAGTGTGGTAGGGGTCTGAAACTAAAAAGAATGGGTTTTATTATTATTATTCAGCACTTCTTTAATTTCAAGCCAGGTGGAATCAATAAAAGCCACTTCAAGGCCACAGAAGATGAGCTGTTGCCTTTTATGGTTTACTCTTTCTAGTTGTAGGTGGCTTTGAAACATTTTGGAAAAAAATTGAAGCATTCTGACTGCTGATGATGATATTGGTTATCTATTTTGTATTCTTTCAAATATGAAATTAATGTGTTACTGCTTCAAAATATAGAAGGCTTAAATGCATTTTGAAATCACAAGTAGGGTCGAATGTTCATGCATCATGCTTCCTAGAAATAATTTGAGGAAAGGAGGGATAAAGTAGGTATTTACCTTGTTTGTGAAGTCAATAGTGAAGCTGTCACATCATTTTTTAATATGAAATATGCAGGATGGTAAAAATAAATGTAAAAATGCTTCCCCAGCTCAAAAAAATTATAGTCCTTTTTGCTGGAATAAAAAAGATACAAGTGATCTTTTGATAATGTGTTTTTTCACAATAGTCTTTTACGGGATCAAATACTTAGAATTTACTTGATCTCACTGTCTGAATGCTGGTGCTTAGCCTTCTTTTGGCATTTGTTCTAATATGTTCTATAACTAAAGTTAACCAAATTTTTCCCCCTTAGTTTCTTAATGTCACGTTTGCAGTAACATGCTGTGCATGTACCAGGACATGAATGTGTGGGTGTTTTGATCTGTGTTCATTCTTTACTCAGATAATTGTTAGCACTATTTAAGTATTTGCTTTCCTAGCTTAGATTTGCTTGTTCCTGTTGAGTTTGAAAAAAAGAGACTGATTCCATCTGTTAGTTTCAGACTTCTGTATAGTTTGACCTTTGTAATCCTCGGCAGAGGTAGCACAGAGCTGCCCTTGCTGGAAAGTATTTCACAAGGGAGGCCCCTTCTCCTCCTTTCCCATTTAGAAACAAACCTGGATCATCTCATTATTTTGTGGGGTTTTGTTGTTATTGTGTGTTTTGTGAAGGCTTTTCCCACAGAAGAGACTTGGTTGATGTACTGGCTTCAGAACTATATCTGCTTTCTGTTTGCTGCTGCATGCAGGCCATCATTTTGGTCTGCCATTTCTTTTAGAACTGTGCAAAATATGAGAATATACAGGAAACTTGTTCAGTTTGTTCTGCAGAAGTATGGTTTGTTTTCCTTTCTTAAGCCAGTAAACCATTATCCTTTTAACCCTTAACCCAAAACATAGAACATCTTTTCTTATAAATCTCTGTCGTCTTTTCTGGTGAAAAGGGAAGGAGAAAAAGGAGCTAAAGGAAATATGTGAATTGTAAACACAGAAATGCTCAATTCTGAGCAATTTCTGTTTTCTCTCTTGCCATCTTATTAAGGGGCTCATCTCAGTGTTATTGAAAGGTTCATCAAAATTTCAGTTCAGAAAGTGAACTCTCAAACCACTATGATGCAATTTCAAAAATATGCCACTATTGAAAATTTAGTTAGAATTAATTCAGGTATTTATCGTCATGATACATTGCTAAGAAAAAACAATAGCAAAGTCTAGCAAAAGAAATTAGTCTTAAGATGGTTGCATTTTCAAATAGGATGTATTTGGGAACTTGAAATGCTTAAACATGGGGGAAAAATCTATTGGTGTGAATAGTCTTTAAATATTTAATATTAGTGTTCCCTAAACCCAAGGTGTTCAGTGTGCTTCAAACTGTTGAATGCGTCTTAGTGATAAAAAAGTATGATTGCTACAAAACAAAGTGAAAAAAACCAACCCCCCCCGTCCTAAACTAACTACTCTCTGAGAAACATGGCAGTATGTTTTTCTATCCAATTCAAAGCTTTTTATCCTCCCCAAATAAGTAGTAAAACACTAGACTTTGGGTTTTTTTATTAAGATTTTTAATATCTTAGTATGTGTTAAATTGCAGAAATAACTCACATGATAAAATGAAAGCAGGAATAATTGAATAATTGTCCTTTTACATCAGATGAGTTTTTTGAAGTGGCAGTACCTAACACATAGCAGGATTTCATAATGGAAATAGTAGAGTATCTCTGAGGGTAGTATATTATAAATAGAAAAGAAAGACAATAGTTAGAAAAATTACTCTGGCTTTTTGAGCTAGAAAAGACTTGCTGCCTCAAAAAGCAAGTGTCTCACTCAACAAAATGGATTCCTTTATAGAGAGCGCTCTAAGGAAAGGCACACAGGGCACAATATTATTTAAACCACATTGTAAAACTATCTATAATTTATTCATACTTTTATACCTAATACAAGAATTCTTCTTTCAGTGAAACAGTATGTGAACAGTCCTCAGCCTTATATTTAAGTAGAGAGGTCATGATACGCTGGTAGTTTCCTAAATGTTTATTAACTTTTGGATAAGAATGTTTTATATATATATAAATACATAAAGTCATTGCATGTGTATCCACACTATGAAATTATTAAAATCGCATGTGGGAAATACTTATAAAATTAAATACAAAGATAGTGACTATCAAATAAATCTGCTAGAATGGCAGCTGCCTGAGAGTTGCCTGTACTGGGCAGTATTGCTGCAGCCAAACAATACCTTTAAATGTTGATTTCCAAAGAAATTCCTGCCTCCAAATCTGCAGCATCTGTCCCCTCCTTTCTGTAGCAACTGCTACTGTTGTAGCAGTGCTGCCTTTAAATTTGTTTTTAAAAAGTTTAAATGGTTTGGGGTGGAGATGATCTGCTTCCAGCTGCCTTGCTCTGGGCACCTTCAGCTACACCAGGTCGCTCAAAGCCCCATCCGGCCTGGCTTTGAACACCTCCAGGGATGGGACATCCACAACTTCTCTGAGCAACCTGTTCCAGTGCCTCACCAGCCTAATGGCTTATGGCTGTTAGGGCTCTTCCCTGTGTTTCTACATATGTAAATCCTTGGTTGATGAACAAGCAGGTGCTTGTCATCTGGGAAGCTGCTCCTTTGAACTCTGGGGCTTGTTTGCAAAATCAGAGCCCCATACACATGACACCACTGATGAAATTAGCAGAGTGGTTAATGGCAGCTGATAGAGAGTCTGGAGGGATTATTTTAAATTTGCAAAAAGGAGGAACTACAGGACTGGGAAGGACCTCTCCTGGAGCACTGAATCCACTCACCTGTCACTTCTGGCATTCTTGCAGCTCTCTCCAGAAATGGTTCAAGCTCCACTTTAACATGGTTGAGATTTATTTCTCAGTCTATCTGGATTTGAAGACTGAGACCTCTTTAGTGCTCATGTCTGGCAACCTTCTTATTGATGACCCAATTAATACCCACTTGTTCTCTGGTGGGCACTGTCCAGCCAGATTACCCATATTTCTCTCCAGCCCATATTTCCCCTTGTGTTGCCTGCTGTAGACTACAGAGCCCTCCCTCTGTTCCCCCCCACCTTCATTTTTGCCTGGCAGAAGGAGGCAAACTCTTTTAGCTTTTCATAAAACAGGCCAAGGGTTGCTGTAATCATCATTGCAGCCCTGCTCTGCACCTGTTAGGGTATGAGTTTATTTCTTGATTGCAGGTCACCGAGGCGCTGTGTATGGTGTTCCCACCGACTGCTCACCACAGCCTTCCCAATTACAATATCTCAAACTTGCCTCATAAAACTTGGACTTGATGATCTCAGAGATCTGTCTGACCTTAATGATTCTTTTATGTTGCACGGTTGTACACATTAAATGATTTCTGCTGTTTACTACCTTTTTTTTTCTCCTCTCTCTTAAATGTATTTAGAAACTGAAAGGCTGAATGGATGTAGGTAACTTAAGCGAGAAATAACCTGTTGCTGGGGGTCTGGAACCAAGGAACATTTTGAAATTAGAATATTTGAGAAATAGAAATATAAAACTTTGACTAATGAAATGAAAAATTTTTGTGAAGTCTGTCAAGAAGAAAGCAGAAGAGCGTCAAACCTCTCCTAATAAATTGATAGCAGTGACAAGAACAATTTTAAAAGTTACTGCTTGGTATTTTTAAATTGGACTGTGCAAAACAGCTGAAATCCTGCCCTGTCAGGAAAATGCTTTGAGTGATGCAATCAGCATTTCCTTTTTTAACCTCAGTATTTCTCTGATATATCTTTGATATTCACTTCAGGAAATCTTCTACAGAGACAGTATGAAATAAATAGACTGCAGTGGAAACACAGCTTAAAAAATGGTCTTAGATGTAATACACTAAGTCTCTAAGTGCAGTAACCAGATTGAGGGGAATGATCAACTGATTTTCGCTGGGATAGAGTTAATTTTCTTCAGAGTAACTGGTATGAAGTTGGTTTGGGGATTTGTGCTGGAAACAGTGTTGATAACACAGGGATGTATTTCTTATTGCTGAGCAGCACTTGCAGAGAGTCTAAAGGCCTTTTCTGTGCCTCATCCCACCCCACCACCGAGGAGGCTTGGGGTGCACAAATAGCTGGGAGGGGGACACAGCTGGGGCAGCTGAGCCCAAGTGACCCCAGCTGACTCAGGTGATATCTCACATCTGATGGCATCTTGTTTGGTATATGCAGCGGGGGAAGAAGGAGGAAGGGGGAGATGTTCGTAATGATGGTGTTCGCATTCCCAAGTCAGCATTACGTGTGATGGAGCTGTGCTTTCCTGTGAAAGGCTGAGCAACTGCCTGCCACTGGGAAGTGGTGAATAAATCCCCTGCTTTGCTTTGCTTGTGCGCATGGCTTTTGCTTTAGCAAAACTATTTTTGTCTTAATCTGAGTTTTCTCGGTTTTCCGATTCTCTCCCCCATCTTGATGTGGGGGGACTGAGTAAGCCCTGATTGTGTGGGGCTTAGCTGACAGCTGGGGTTAAACCATGATGGTCTTCACTCAGGACTAATCTCAACACCTAATACCAACTGAGCTGAATTTTCAGTTGGTATTTGTGGCAGAAAGTGCAACTTTAGAAATACTTAAGTATTTCTGGTTTCATTTTGATTTTATGCAGTAGTTTACTTCTTACAGAGACATACTTTAAAAGTTGGGGAGAATTTAATGTTGGCATTTAGAAATTAAATATTTTGACATAAAAAGTCCATTGGTTCAACTTCTCTTAGTTGAAACAAAACAGTATTTAACCCAAGTCGGGCTCCCTAAAGTCCCATTTGCCCTGTTTCCTGTGTAATCCTCTCACAGAAGGTAAGCTTCAGTGGAGTGCTGGTGAACCAAAGCTTGATTGCTGCCACAATGCTCGCGCAACCAGTTCTGAAAATTTTTACTGCTTACAAAAATGAGGAGGAGAAAGCAAGAAGACTGATGTTTGACATTTAATCTTTAAAAAAAAATTGTTTGCAATCTACAGAAGTAATGTATTTCTAGTATAGTTACTTTTCAGTAATTATGTCTCAATCCATCACCAGCTTCTGGTTGTTGCAGAGGGGACAGAGTTTGCCAATTTTCAGCTCATAGCCCTCTCCTGCTCTCTCCCCCAACGCCTTCCAAGCTGGCTCCCCATCCTTGAGGCTCTTTCGTACCCCTGCGTCCTGCACCCTGGCAGTTGTGATGTTTCCATGGATCGCTCTCCAGCTGGCTGAGGAGCACTGAGCAGCAGGCAAGGGCAGCTGGCAGCCCGCATCCCCGGGAGCTCAGCTCCACCAGCACTGCTCTCCCTGGCAGCCAGCCACAGTGAGCTGCTGTGCAGCAGCCTGGTGAGCTTTTGGACTTGGCACAGCTCAGCTGCAGGCTCAGGTAGCAGAGGAAACAGAGCAGAGCTTTCTGACCCATTCTGAAACACCAAGCTCAGGTTACTGCTCTTAAGAGTTGAACAGGAGCCTTTGCTTCATACACCTGCGTCAGCATCTTGGGGGGACTTCCTTCTCAGTTTTGTATCTTTTTGTTGTTCTTTACCAGCTCTGTCAGAAAAGTTAAGTAAATGAGGGAGGCAGCTGAAGTAAGGCCATAGAGAAGAGGGTCTGGGAGCCCCGAGGAGGAAGAGTGGTGTTCTAACATGAGCTGGTTCTTGCAGGAGCAGCATAGGAGATGTAGACTGGATGACAGGAAGGTAGCCTGCTATCATTCTAGTAATGCCAAGGGGCCCATCAGGGTCATCTTATTCCTCATTCACCCTTAATTAAATGTTACTTGCTTAAATATGTATGTAATAAAAGGTGAAAGATGTTACAAGCTGACTAATTTTTTTTCTCTGTCTGATGTTTTCTGTAGCCCTTTGTACAAGAGTCTTTCAGTTACAATTTCTGTTTCTTACAGTGGCAGATAGCCTTTTCCTGAATAGGGCTTTGCACAGCCTGCTGTGATTGTGGCATTCTAAAAAAGCTGACATGATTTTAGTATCTTTTTTCAATTAAAATAGAAGATATACAGGTATTTTATGAGTGCAAGTTGCATTGCCCTTATGATGTTGCAGATTTATGATAGTGTTGGAGTGAGTGGGAACAACCTACCCAAGTTATTTATTTACAGTCATACCGGGAAAGAAGATGGCTCTTTGCTTCAACAGTATCAGGCCTTGTTTTTAATCTTTAATTAACTCTGAATTTGACTAGATCTGCAAATAGCAGATGGTGAAGTGTTGCCAAATTGCTGCTCATCATCTGCTTCTCACATACATAATTTGTAAGAATGTAAGTATAAAGAAAATACATGAGAAGTCCTCAGTACAGTGTTCCCCAATAGCAGGAAGTTGCATTTTTTTTTCTTCTGGCATTTAACAGTGACCAAGAGATTAAATAAAGCATTTGCACAAAAGAAGACTTTTATAATTGATTTTTGAGAAACACGCAAATGGGGCAGCTTCTCCAAAACTTTGCATTGTACTAAACCAAATGAATAAATGATCTTTAACTTTGTGATGTTCAAATGAAATGGTGAGTTGCCTAAATAATGAAGTATTTTGCTTGTTTCGGGTGCTAATAAATGATGCCTTTTGTTACTTGCCCTGGTTGTAGGGCAACAACCTGACTTGGCTGTAGTAATTGAACACAGAAAGGGGAAGAAGGGCTCATTAAATGCAAGAATTCTTATGGGAGGCTAGGTTGACTCTAATCTTATCTAGTAGAAATACACAAAATTTCTCCTGTCAGCTCTGAGGAAAGGTGGAAATGTACACTGTTGTCTTGACAGCATCTATAAAAACTCTCCCTTGTTGCTGAATATGTGTTACTACCTTTAAAAGAAAAAAAGACCAACACAGATGTGAAAGTAAAGCTGAAATACTGAGAAAACTTGCTGCTTGGCTAGTCATGCATCTCCTGATTTAAAAATATTTCATATGCAAGGCTAGTTTTGTTTTGTTTTCAGGGCATTAGCTTGTAAATGGTACAATCCTCAACTTGAACATTACACTTGCTGTAATTCAAATATGGGGTTACATCAGCAGGTCTTTTTAAAGCAGTGATTTGAAGGTTAACAATGTTGGCTTGACTGTACAGCTTCTACAGTTCTTCACCATCCTCTTTCTGAGGGCTCATTTAGAGGTCCGCAGCTGGGAGGTGGTGTGTGAAAATTCGTGAGGTGGGGCAGAAAGCTGCTTCTGTCTTCTTAGAATTTATTTTGTTGTAGAAGCTTTTTATACCAAGAGAAGAAATCAGCTCAGATTTTTATCCTAGGAGCAGAGCCTTACAGCACTCAGAATTTAGCAAATGCACGATTCAACAAAATATGTCTGTAAAAAAAATGCAACATACTTTAGGGAAAGACTTGAGCAAAGGAGTAGGGAGAAAAAGAGTAGGTTTTTTTTATCCATTATCTGTACTTTTGATAGTATTTTATTCATTTTTTATGGCTTCTTAACTTTTCAATTCTATCTAATTAAGTTTGCATTTAGAGTGTACCCATTACCTCTAAATGGTATTTATCATAATGTCAGGGTTTTATACTTACTTTTGCTGTCTAGTAGAAGAAGTGGAAAACTACATCTTGAGTTTATGGATTGAAAATGAAGGCATTAATTTTGCCTTCCTCCCATATCAGTCTGTCATGTCACTTGAAAAAAATCTGTTTCCAAAAGAGTAGTCACTCTGAGCAGTGTTCTAAAGCTTTGGGAGGGGAGAAGGGATTCCTGAAAGGGAAAAAGTAAAATATATTTTGCTGAGTGTGGTTCAGGAGGTTGGTTCACTTGAATCAGATCAAACCTCAGAGCTCAGATGGTGTCAGTTGTGCTGGTGGGAGGCTGGTAGAAGTTGACACTTTCTTCTGCTTGTAGGCATTATGCATGTGGGTAGTGTGGTTGCCGTCTTCAAAAGAAATTCACAGAAAGATCCCTAGATAGGAAGAAAAAAGGCTTCTCATTTTTCCTTACTGTCGTGTAAGTATTCAAACCAAATGGGTGGACAGCCCAGCTTTTACATTTAGAGGTTTATGTGTGCTCCTGTCACACTGTATATGGCCAGAGGATGGACTGTGACTGGTGGGCTTTTTTCTTCTTTGGTTTATTCTGCTGACTTAAATCTTTTAACTGACTTGACTGGAAGATGTGTGATGGTAGCTCCTTAGCTGAGAGGAGAGGCTGTTTTGTGGCGGATGTGTAGAGACTTGGGTCTGGATTGGTTTTGCCTTTTGTCTCTACCTCGGATAATTACCTTCATCTCCTTTTCTAGGCTATGGGAGAGCGCCACGCTCATGGGGGACAAATTTAACCTATTTAGGATTCATACTGTAGAAAGAGCTCAATTGTGCTGTCAAAATTCTGGTAGAGGGAGTCTAAAGATGCTGGGTTAGTCATGCACATTTGTTGGCAGTTGTATGTTAGGAATGAGATTTGCCTGGATGGTCTTGCAGTCGAAGTCTCTGCTCCAGAACATGCTTCACTTTAGGACAGTGTCTCAGCGTTTATTACGTCAATGGAAAATTCATAGAGACTTCAAGAGATCTTTAACGTAGTTCCGTCTGTCATGGTCACCCAGACGGTTTTGTGATCTGGGTTATGGTTTTCTTGGGTCCTCACACAAAATGCAGAGTAGGCAAAGGAAGAGTGTATGGTGAAGTGGTGAAGTTTGCTTGCTGTCACAGAGCAGCTTTGTCTCAGAGTCAGAAATGTTTAGAGCATGTGACAGCCAGTCCTCTGACTGAACAAACTTCTAGGTTCATCTAACAAAGCATAAAGAAACCGGTTGGTCTAACTTTGATGTTCAATATATTAGGTCATCTCTGAAAGTCTAAATATGACCTAACTTATAATTTCATAACTGGGTCAGGCAGAGCTAAATGAGTTCTTTTTTCATCCTAGATTTAGCATACTGAATGTAAAGAAGTCTTCAGTAAAATAAGGGAGGTCCAACATTTTGAGAAAAAATCCTGAGTGCACCCCCCTACTCCTCTTTTCTAAGTAAAAGAACTCAGACCAAACCCTTACTTCCTCCACCATTTTACTTGGAACTGAACATATCTGGTATGTTCATCTGCATTTCAGCTGCTTTATCCTGAGTGCTGTGAAAAGATGGTTATGCTGCTTATGCTAATCTATAGATTAGATGCATAATATCCTATATTTTGTCTCCAAAATACAGGAGACAGAAAACAGACAGCTTTTGCTACTGTTAGACATAAACCCAAACTGGAAACCTGCCTTTACAAGAAAGTCATGGGGACAGCAGCAAGCTAAACGGATTTACAGTGATGAAAGCATGTTGAAACCAGTGTACAACTGTAATTTTTAAAACCTGACATTTAATTTCTGCTTTGTAAATCCCTGTCCTTAATGGGGGATAACAAGAGATTAAAGAGATAGGAAGACATCTTGCTTGTAGATTCAGGCATGTTGGGGTTTGGGCTAAAACCTTGTTTTCTGTTAGCTTGCCTTTCGTCCCAGTCCCAAAAAATCTGACAAGGAAAAATAAAACTGTCAAAAAAATATGACTGGAATGAACACTATGTTAGAGGAAATATTTTTGTTTGTGTCTTTGTGATTTGTTACATGATCTAAACCTAATTTTAAATGCTAATGTTTGGCAGGAGTTGCTGATGGAAGTGGGTTGTCCTCACGCCTTGTATGTGGGAATGTTCTGGAAGTACATGGGAGGGGAAGAGAACCCCTGGCAAAATCAAGCCCTAATGTCAGGGTACAGGAGGTAGCAAGCAGCTCTGTCTGAACAGCAGAATCACATAAAGACTTGAAGATTATCAGCCTCTTTTTCTCTTTATCCCTTGGCTTAAAACCGATGACTCTGATTCCAGTGTGGTCTTACAGTGGCAGAAGAGGATGGGTAGTAGTAGGTTATTGCTTTTCCTGTTACGTTTTAAGTTTGCCATTGTGCATTTGTAACCCTGCTGGGTTGCACACAGTGGCTTTATTTTGGCAACTGCTTTGTTTGCTCTAAAGCAGATAAAAAGCCGTGTAATCTATGCGGTTGGCACTTGCCGGAGATTTTTAAAGTAGATGTAAAGCAGCTGCCAGAGGCCCCCCAGACAGCTTGTCCTCCCCTTCCCTGGCTGCAGCATTGAGAGGGGCAGGTGAGCACACCATTCCTCATTCCTCTCAGCATTGATTTCTGGTGCTGGCCAAGTGAAGGGCACGTGCAGGGATTTATTTTATTGATTGTTGACAAGGGACAGTAATGCCAGTGCTCAAAGGAGTGGAGTTTCTCCTGGCTTCTTGTAGCTGTCTATTGCATTTAAAGAGAAGTTTATGGTATATGGGTAGCCATATTAAATATGATTAGGAACGCCAGTGATGGTAGTCACTGAAGAACAAGGATTTTGGAGGGACTGACTGTGTAAAGGCTAAATATTGAAGTGGTAAAGCTTTCCATCTTCTGTGTGCATTTGCATCATCCAGTTTTGTGAATACAAGTCAACAGTGTTGATAAGAGAGGTTTTGGAAGACCGCATCTTATTCTCTTGATAATTCCTAAACAGTAAGGAATACAGCTCTCTGAAATGGTCCTATGCATCTTTTCGTTCTCGCTGTAACTGACTGCAAGGATATGTTAATAGAGAGAATGAGAAATACTGACTGGCCTTATTCTGGAGGTAGCAGTATCACAGCTGAAACCTGTCAGTACCTAATTTTAATTTCCAAGAACATGCCTGTTGGTTTCTTATTTCAGAAATAATACTCCCCTCACCCCTCACTTCATTCTTCTGTAGGTATATTTAAATCAAAGTGTCTCTGAATTGATTCCTCCCTTGGTCATGCTAAGTGTGCCCCATGTAGTTTGGCTGTTGGTACTAATCTAGGGCTTTTGGTCCTCTTGGAACGAGGGCATGGTAAAGAGAGGTTGTAGAGTCTCCATCCTTGGAGATGCTCAGCACCCAACTGTCCACACAGTCCTCAGCTTCGGAACTTTTCCCACCTGTGAGAATCTTACAATATAAATGAGAAATATTGCAAGATTAATGAAAATGTTAGAGACTAGGGTTCAAAATTACAATTGTACGGGTTTCTGCTTTAGGTTAAGTTGTTTAGTCACATTTATCAGTTCATGCTGTTGTGCAGCAGTTTTCTGCAGTCGCTTTATTTGGAGAGACAGGAGACTGGAGCGCAGGCTGCTGCCTCTTCTGGTTTTCTTTCCTCCTGCTTGACCTCTTTATGTCTTCCACTGCAGTCTCCCTTAGCTGATGTTCCCCTTGCTACTGGACTGAAGTGACAGATTGGTGTCGCTAGGGCTGTCTCAATCCACATGCAAGCAAACAGGCATCACTGGGTGACTGTCAGAAGCCTTGTACTTGGAGTGAGCAGGGAGAGAACTGTGCGGACATTGCACCTCTGGCAAGCCAAGGTCTGGACACCCTGTGCTGCTTGTGTCCTTTGTACCGTGTGCCTGCAATTCTCAGATTTCCTCTCCCTTCCTCCCAGTACTGAAGTGCTGAAAATACTCTGCCTATGAAGATGCACTGCTGGTGAAAGACTGTAGAAGTGTGATGAGTGAAGAGATTTTTAATGATACCATGATAAGCACGTTTCAGTGGGTTGAAAAGTCATTAAAATAAGTATTTTGACAACCAAATGTTTTATGTAGGCCTCTGAAATGCTTCTGAGTACAAGTCTGAAATGCAATTAGTCAAATAAAAAAAGGGCACACAGAGGTGTAGGACCACTCCTATCTTTTGTAATTAAGGAAGGGAAAGATAAGTTACCTGTGTGAAGAAGATAGACTAAAACCGATGTACGGTTCAGAATTAGAAAAGGAAAAACAGTCTTCACCAAAACCATTTTTTAATTTCTAATTGAGGTCTTGAACTGTCTCTCTGGCATTCTGCTACGAGCAGTAACACCTGTTAAAATCTGAAAAGGCAGATGAAACCGAAAAACCACTAAGAAAATGACAGAAGGAAGATATTTTTTAGGAAATACTAAATTAACTAACTTGTAACTCACACTGGTTGCTCATATTTGCCTGTACCCTCTATCCCACATTACCATTATCTTCCTCTTTAAGTATTTCAGGAAATCGCTGCTAATGAATGATGCTATATGGCTACAATTCAGGGAGATGGTATTATGAAACATGATTCATTTCGTGTTTCAGTCTTTAAATCAGTTTCTAGCTATGAGATATGATAAGCAGTAGTGAGTTGGACCCCAGCCCTCCAATGCTGGCCTCTTACATTTTTCTTCTGAAATGTTTGTGTAGTGTGAAGAGGCAGCAAGGACAGTTGGGATACATCATTGTATAGGAGAATGATCATTCCCTCCGTTTCCCCCTCACACCCCCCGACTTCTGCAGATCCTTGGCAAGGTGTTTACTTATGTGCTCAAAATTTTCCTTTTCTCGGTTCATCTGAGACCTGTTTTCGTCCTGGCTTAGTTGCTGTAGCATGTAATACGCACCTTTTGTTGTTGTGCTTCAGGCAAACCTCTTACTGCTCTGCAGATTGTCACTTCCCATATTGTTTTTATAATTAGACTCAGGTTTTAGTTTCTACCTGCTCTTTACTATGTTAAAAAGTATCAGTTGCTGAAGCCGATGGGCACAGAGGTAAATCCATTATTATCTTTTACTGTAACTAGGGTATTGCTTGAAACCAAGATACGCTGACTGGAAGTTTTATTCCTGATTTCTATGGCTGTTAATTTCATTTCCATCTATTAGGTCTTCGGCATTAATCTAAGCTTTTGGCCACGTACTTCGGGTTTATGAGAAGTTTGTCCTTTTTTAATATTCAGTAACTGAATTGCAGGCCTCGCACTGTCTCCTTACTAGGCATAAGCTGCTAAGTTAGATTTCTTTACAAATGTAAGCACTTAACTGTTTTACTGCTTTTCTTCTCTCCTCTTACCTCCTATGTTACTTAAATGTGTGAAGTCTCACCAGGTCTGCATGCTGTGTTTTGTTAACTCTTTTCAGCTCTTCGGAATAAACCTCTATGCTTCAGTGGTCATCAGGACAGGAGGCCCACCGTTAGTTCATCTTGCAGTGAGGCTGCTCTAGCAGGTTGACCTGAAATTTTATAAAACGGGATGTTAGCAAAAGCCAAAATGTCTATTGTAAACATGGAAAAAGCTTTTTTCTTGTACTGAAATGACATTTAAACGAGCTTACTCTAGTTTCCTAAGTAGCAGGGTGCAGTACTTATCCTGAAGTTGGAGTTCCTTATTTTACATTCCCTTTGAGCCAAGTCCCTGATAATAGATCAAGGTGTCATTCTTAATGGACTCAAGAGCAATAAAATAAGGACAAAGTGTGATGTGTTGTAACAGTGTGAAACTGGAATCAGGTCTGTTACTGCAAGAGTCATAATGGCACATAGCTCATTCCTGCATGCAGGCTGCATCATCTCAGGATAATGATCTCTGCTATGAGACAAAGTGTTTCTGAGAGAGACTGCCAAAAATGAAGAGTATGAGTAAGACAGTGGGGTGTTTTTCCCCTGCAGAAAAGCACTGTGTTCTGTAGCCCTAAATGTCAAATTAAACAGTAACTTTCAAGTATAAATAAATTTTGAAATAGGCAGTATCAACTGTGGAAAGCTGGAAACATTGTAATAACATACTGGAAAAAATGAGATTTCTACTCCCTGTTGTGTTGGCTGTATAAATGATTTGGAAGAGCAGGTGAACAGTGAGGTAATGAAGTACTAATTTATTCAGGGTAGTTAGAGGCCAGCTCTAAAGAATCGCGCAACACTCTTCCAATCCTGCTTAACTAAGCCACAAAATTGTAAATGAGGTTTGATGTAGATAAATGTGAGTGCGCCCATGGGAATGGAAAACATGAGAAAATTACAGTTCTACCGTGCTAGGTTCTGACCTGGCTCTTGTCCCTTACTTGTATTTCCAGGATCATCTTCCCATGGGTCACTCTGGGAAGGCAAGAGCCTGATGCTCAGTAGGCCTAAGTAGTGCACAGCAAATGGAGTGGCAGGTGTCACTAGGGGAGAGACAAAGGACAAGTCACGAGACATTGCTGTGCAACGTGTGCCTACATCTTGCGTGTTTGGAGCAGCTCTGGATTACCAAGCAGCGTAGTTAAAGTGTAAGGCTGTTCTGAATGCTGTGGTAAATCATGAGGAAAGTTTGCAAGAATTCAAAAAGTGAATCTGAGAGAAATCCATTGATGGCAAGTACAAAAAATGTATTTGGCTTAAAAAGTTCCTCATCTCCCGGTTTTTCTATTCCTCTGTTTTAAAAGTACGAGTTAATCTGCCAAAAAGCTTGGCTGTATTACGGTGATGATTCTTGTTTATATAAATGTAGTGATCTATTCGGTGTCTGTTTTGAAATGTTAGAACACAAAAACACCCCCCCCCAAAAAAAAACCCCGAAGAAACCCCAAAAAAACTTTATCCAAACCCCAGCTATTCTCGTACCATGAGACCTGTAAAGTCCTGCAGGCTGACATGCAGTATTACAGGTACTTGTTCCTAAGAAGAAGAAAAATATTCTAGTTCAAATCCTTATATAAAGGGGGAAGAAATTTTTAAGAATTTTCTTTGTGGAGCCTGTGAGGGTGAGTGTTGCCTGGCTCTGTGGCAAACCTTGAAGAGCTGAGCTAATGCAATCGACCAGATGTTGGGGTTATTTTCAATTCTGTAGATGAGTAAGCCTTTCCTTGGGCCCAAGCCTTCACGAAAAGGAATTAAGGGAAGGAAAAAACATCAATAATAAAAAGGCAAAGGCAGGCAATACAGCCTCCTCTTTGAATGCTAGCCTTGTCCATGCATCATGGATAAACTTATCTTTATAGAGCTCCTCAGTATTTGTTTGGAATTAGTGTGTTGTCTGTTACTGCTGCAGGAGAGGTTATTTGTTGTTTCTGGATGTGGTTTTATTTTGCCCTTTTCTATTTTTAATTAATTGTACCAGCCTATTATTCAGAGAAAAATGCACATCCCTGTTCTGTCCTTGCCTCATAGCTGTGTTTATTCTGTGCTTGGATTTTGCCATTAGGGTTTTTCAAATATGTGCTTCTGAACACTGAGAGGTAAGGCCAAGACTGTCTTTCAAACACTGCATTTGAAATGTCATTTCTCAGGTAACCAGGTTGAGTTAAATGATGTGAATGGCAGACTTCACTTCATAGTGATGGAAAAAGAAAACGGATTGCAGCGTGATTGCAGCTTCATTTTGAATTCTAGAGGAGAGGGGTTTAAGTTGTTTCCATTAACATATATATACATATACATATATATATATGTTTCCATTAACATATATATATGAGTATGTATTTTGCTTTTTGATAGTCATTATTTTCCCTGTGGCAAGATTTTTGTTAAAAATACATCCTCAGTGTGCTTCTGTGTTGTATTTTGCTGGAAAATGTAAGAAGTTTGTTCAGCTAAGTGAATTAAGTGTTTCATTCAATGCAGCTCTTGCACACCCTATGAAAAGTGATGCTTTATTCCTTACTTATAGACCTGGTTCCTTGCACGGAGAAGCAGCCCTTCTGTGCTAAAATGTCTGTCAGTTGCATCTAACTCATTTTGAAGTTGCTGGATTTGAGCATTGCTGGAGCTGTGATTTCATGATGCTCATTTCATTACTGAGTCTGAAATTCCAAAGAGGAGAACAAATTTGGAAGCAGTCCATCGTGCATCCCAAAAATTTCAGGGTGAAGTCTGAGGTAAGAGTGACTGCTGTGGAAACTAGATCAGTTCTTTTTTGCAGGATCTCTGCCAAGGCCCTTCATTTGTAGAGGAAGGATTAACATGTTTTATCTATGTTGTCTCAATATAAAAAAAATCTCAGCCCCTCTTATGGAAAAGATGGATATGCAATATTTTCTTTCCATTCTCTGGGACTTTGTGAACCTCAGAAAACCCATTCATCATCCCCTGCCTTGCATTTGCTGTGAGGAGCAACATTTTCTTCTTACTTGCTGGATTAGCCCAAACAATTTGTGCTTTTTTTCTTCTTGCCTCTTGAAAACATAGCTTCATACATTGCTTCTAGCCAGGAAACATTCTGGGATTCCATTTGGAAGGTTTTAAGCTTGGGGTGGATGGGGAATAGACAAACAAGTTAACTTGCTTGACATCTGCTGCTAAAGTTGATGTACATAAATGTGTCAAGATTATTTTGGCTGCCTACAGAAGAGGGAAATACTAAGATCATAAATTCAGAAGTGTTTTGTTTGTCCTGTCAGCCAGGGTTGCTGATTCAACTGATGGTTGCTGGTTAAGAGTTTCTGATTTTGGATTAATGTATTTCCTGCATATCTGCTCCTGACTATAAGCAGGGTAGATTCTGACAGTGATATCGCCAATATACGAAGTATGAACGTAGGACTAAAGTAATTTAGAAATCCCCTTTTTTGTAAGACTGAGATTCTAGTAAGTAGTTGGGGTTTTTTCCCCAAAAAAGGAGTTAAATCAGAAGCAATTAAGTTTGATTGTAGAGCTTTAAGTGTAGAATTTATCCTTCCAAGTTTGCCATTACATATTCATTTTAGTATTTAAATATCTTTAAATTATTAGGGCAGGAACACGAGTTTTAAGATCTTCAGATAATGAAAAAAGACTGGTTGTCCACGTACTGTGTTCCTTTAATGTATCCCACAGAACACAACCATTAAACGGGCTTGAGTTTGGATTCAGCAGCCTTAAATGTGTGGTAACTACCTTCGAGCAGCCAAGTCTCTTGGTTTTCAGATTTTCTCCACAGGTTTTCAGTAAGATTAGACCTGTACCAGATAACATAAGGGCAGGGCTCTTGAGATGATGCAGGTTTTGCCAAAGCACATGTCTGATGGTACCTTGGGTAGAAGATAGTAAGAATGCAAGAGCCAAAAATCAATATTACTAAAAATGAATGTGTTTATTTAACTTTTAAGGTTTAATTAGGACATGCTGTACTGAGCTAGCATGAGGAAGGTTTGAAACTATAGCATTATTTGCATATAGGGGAGCAGAGCAATAGATTTTAGACTCTCATTCCTTTTTTATGGATGATGTTGCAATTAACCGAGCAATCTTTGAGGTTATTGTTAGTCTAATCTTTAAACCAAGAAAAATGGGAAAGTTATTCTGTGACAACATGATTGACGGTGATAAAACTTAGGAAACTGGAGTCTTGGTCTTTCTGACTTGCTTTCATCTGGATAAGTCATGGACTCTGGTGCTTTGGGAAATTCCCAGCGGCAGTCTTGGGCTTTGTTAATAGACATTCAAGAAATTAAGCACAAAGGATTTTGTTTCTTGTGTGCTAAATCCTGCTTAGTAAACATTAGTATCTTTAGGTTCTTAATGCTAAGATAATATTAATCTTAGAAAAGCCTTTGTGTCATATGAATATAATATGTAATACATTTGTACTTGCTTTTCACTTACATGCAGGATTTTCTACTCTTTATCAAGTTCCAGAGCAATTTGAGACTGCTTGATTCTGCAGCAAATGATTCAGTTGAAGTGCGCTTAATCTAATCTCCTCTGTTTCACTGAGTATTTGATAAAAGATAATTGAAAATGCTTCAACTTGTGCTCAGAAAGTTGTAGTTAAATCAGACTTTGGTTTGCTCTTTTTTTTCTGCACCCTCGTAAAGGTCAGTGGATCTTATTTGTAATGTGAATTATGCTGGAAAGTAAGCCATTTACGGACTCAATTCAGAGCTGATGGAGCACTCAGTTAAATGTGCATCTAAATGTAGTTGTTGCAATTATCTCTGTCTTACAGTGGGAACACTGAATTGGTAATACAAGGAAGGTATTGCTGGCTATCAGGTGGCTAATAGTTGATTCAATATCCGATGAATTCTTGATTTTCCTAACAAGTGTCTTTTAATTCATTTGTAAGAGTAACTCAGAAAGGTTGGGAGGAACACATGAAAGGTTGGGGTTGGTTTTGCTGTGAATTTGATAGACAGCAGTTGGCTGGAAAGCAAACTGGTGCTGGTTCTGACTTTACAGTTATCATCGCAGTCATTAATATCATCTTGGCAGTAAAAAGAGTGAAAAGGGTAACTCTTGTCTTACTTGCATGTCCACAGGTTTTTATGTTTGTTTTGTTGTGTTGTTTTTCCTCAGTGCTTCTTTACTGACCCTAATTCAGCATAGGGTGTTCTGTGTTTTTCCCTCAGAAGATAACACTGGAAATATGAACCTTCAATAGAGCAAATTTCTTCCCTTTTTTTCATCACCGTTTTTGTTAGGAAATAAAGTTGTCTCACTCTTGTCTAACAAAGTGGTGATAATTTTATTAAGCACTGTTCTTTAAAGCTGTTCTGGAAGACAAAATGTCTTTCAGAGAAAGAAAGATTAGATAGGGTTTGAGCAGAACAGTCGAAGATTAACAAAGTTTGAAGGAGCTAGATAGGGGAAAGAAAAAAACTTTCAAGCAAATAATGACTGTGATTAAATCTACTATTTTGTAGTGTAAATGAAATCTATTTTTTTTGCCAATTGAGGTGAAACATATTCTGCTCCAAATAGGAAAAAAACCGCAAAACAACAACAGCAAAACTACCCCACCAACAACTTTTCTTTTCACAGACTCCCAACAGATTACGTGGCCACCAGTGGGGTGGTAGGCGGAATGCATGGAGCTAGTTACGCTTGGAGTGCTAGCTGGATTTTGGAAAGCAATACCTACACACACCTCCACACACCCAGGCCACAGTAGTTTATTGCATTGTAATAAAAAGATGTAAATTAGACTTCAGTTCGGAAGATCCATAGTGACATGTTTTCAAAACCAAATTAGATGAAAGTCACTTAGGTT
This sequence comes from Oreocharis arfaki, assembly GCA_013398015.1. Classification (NCBI taxonomy): domain Eukaryota; kingdom Metazoa; phylum Chordata; class Aves; order Passeriformes; family Paramythiidae; genus Oreocharis; species Oreocharis arfaki. Next base: position 141,478 of record VZRR01027745.1, on the reverse strand, counting down.
TTTGCAGCTCCCAATGAGATTTTCTGTGTTAGGTGACGGGAATCAGTCCTGTTAAATAAATCTGATGCAATACAGTGTAAGTATTGCAAAAAATACCTCTTTCTTTTATAGTAATTTTGATGTTTTAATATATGAGGAAGGCAGGAAGCAGAGTAAGAGAGGCAGGTTGTGCAGTCTTTAGATGCATATTACTAGAAAAGTGTGAAGTCAATGGCAAAAGATGGGCTTTGCTCTGTATTAAAACTAGAACCTGATTAATTGACTGAGGGCATTATGGTGTCAAATAGCCTTTTGTTGTTGTTGTTCTGACAGTTACTGCATAGTCTACAAGGAGCTGGTTTTAACAAATACAGAAAAATGGTTTTGTGTATCTGGTCATAACAGGCTTTAGGGAAAAAAAAAACCATTTTCAATGCAGAGGTGATTACTGATCTCTGTTGACTAATTATAAATTTATTTCTCCTTAAGCTATTTTCTTTTTATACTGGAATATTCTATCTTTTTCATGATGTTCAGACAATATATTAATAATGCTACTCTTCAGCTTCATTTACAAGGAAGGAGTGTAGGCTATTCTGGAAAGTTGCTGTTAAGTCAGGAAAAGCAGACGTTTCACTCTGCTTAGTATCTGTTTTGTCACAAATATTAAAAAAGCTATTAAAAAAGTATTGGAAGCAAGTTTAAATATTGTTTCAGCTCTCCAGTGGTATTCCTGAGGAACACTTAGCAGAATGGGAGGGCTGGGAACTGCTACCATCTCACTAATTTGTTCTGTGCTGGAAAACTTATTAAAATACTAGATTATTAAGTTGGAAACAAAGGCATTCTCTACGTTTTTGATTGTGTTTTGAAGACCTTTATAACAGGGCAAATGTTTTATACCTGATAAACAATTAGTCTTTCAGGTAAGGAGGAGAAAAGCATCTGTCCCTCAGTGGGCCCTTACCTGCAATGTCTGCCTGGGTTTAATTTGTTTGTACGCACTTTTTTTGTGGAACAGGGAGGGCTTTTGCAAGACTCATCTTCTCCCTCAAGTTCTCTGGTGATAAAAGACAGTATTTCAGTACTTCAAGCTTGGAGCTGCCCACTGGCTGCTCTAGTGATCTGGCTCCAAATGAATGAATGTAGCCTGTACTGAGGAGTTTCTTCTGGCATACACTTTGGGTGTAATGCATTATTTTAGAAGGTTCTGAGGATCCAGATTTCCTGGGGTACTCACAGCCCTGAGATACATTTCTTTTTACCTATTCCCTCAAAAATTTTTCACCTGGAATAGATGTTTCTGGTGGTTGTGTGCTTTTGGGGGTTTCTGCTTGTATTTGTATTGTTCAAGAGTCAGGGTAGTTTAGAAGCCTTGCAGCCATTCAGTGTGTTTGCTAGATATGATCTTTGAGGCTTTTGGGAGCATGTGGATTAGTGTCCATTACCTTTCAAATTCAAATGGAATTTTGTGTGAAGTGGAGAGACTTTTAAGACACATACTCCCCCAAACTTTTGCAAAACTAGTTTAATTTCTTAGGGCAGCACTGTGAGAAGTGACTCATTGTTCACATCAGTGCAGTCTAATGTTACCTGTCAGCAAAGCTGGAGAAGCATTTTTACTTTTTCAGCTGTGTGTGATGTGGATTTTTTTGTGTGAAAAGGGAGTACAAGTCAGTATATTCTTTGGTACTTCTTTCTAGTTCTGTACAGCTTTAATAGATGAAGTCTGTCATCTGTAAAGTTTTCACTTGTGTGCATGCAAAGACAGGCCAGTGAGTATTTAAGTTCTTTTCAGTTTCTGTAATCGTAATTCACTCCTTTATTGTTAAACATGTAAGAGTGTGTAACAAGGGTGTCAGCAGTCTGTCTTGATACCACCATGGTGTGTATTATTTCTTTGATAGATTGTCTGTTAAATACAAAACATATCAGAGAGTTTTGTTTAGAATAATTGTGCCTAGATAGGTGTTATAAATACTTCATGTCTGTGTGCAGTCTCTGTCCTCCTTACATGTACTGATGCTTTCTCTGCAAATGGTGCAGGGTAACAAGTTAGGAAACACTTCAGGAAGTGTAATCACTGTAATTTTTGCAATTATTTTTAATGGTGCGGAGCTGAATTTATTTAAAAAAACCCTTCACAAACCCACAAAAACTCTTGATATAGGAAATTTTTAAGGCACATTGCTCGGTTTGGGATACCTCTGCAGGTTGTGAAGGCTCTTCCTTTGTTATGCTGGTCCCCAGCGTAACTGTTGCCTTGGTCACAACATATGCAGAGAAGTGATACTGGCTGTGCAGATCTCCACCTACCTTTCAGGTCACTAAGGCATAGATTTTGACTCTGCCTCCCACAGGTTGAGCTCACAACCCACTGAGGCTGTGCCAGGGGTTTTGAATATGTGCTGCATCAGAAAATTGCCTTTAAAACAGAATGGGAGACAGTTCCAAACCCCTAAATATTCCTACATTTTTAACGCCTTGGAAATTACCAGTTTTTACGTTGGTATTGTTACTCCATTTGATTTTAGAGGCCAGCAGTAGACCAGAGGTCTTGAAGATGGTAGTGTTGTGCACTCGGAGTTTTTTTTTTTTGTTTGTTTGTTTCGCACTGCTTGTTTAGGCTATAAAGTGTTCTTTTCCCTGGGTACTGTTGACCTTCCTCTCTTGCAATAGTAGGAGATCTGCATGAAGCAAGAACTAGTGAATTCGCTGTCCTTGTACCCCATCATTTGGTTCATGAAATGTGCCTTTTATCTGCAGATCTCTGTTAGATACCTTAGTGCAAGCCCATTGCTCAGCATGAGAAGTAACTGTGTTCTTGGAAAGATGCTGCTTTGATTTGCAAGTAGCAGGAACTAGACCCTTGAACCTATTTGAATGAAACAACCCCACGTTCCACTTAAGTCAGAATTGTTTTCCTTGGGTCAGGATGATACACTGAAATGAAGTAATGCATCTAACAAAACAGAACAATGCAGCACTCTCTGAGAGAGAAAAGCCAAGCAGCACGTCACGGATTGTAGATGCTGGATGGCTTTTTGGTGCTAGGTTGTGATTATGGCGTGCTTCTCCAGGTTCTGCTTTCCTTCATTATAATAATATATAATAATGTAGCAGGTCAGCTATATTAGTTAGATCAGTAATGTCAGTATAGTGATATATCACACAGGTAAAGTCCTGTTTCTTGCTAAGGTGATTTAATAAAAAAATTCTGATGAACCTTCCAGGTACGGTTGTCTCTTGATAATACAGTGAGTGAATGGTCTTGAGAGATTAAGAACCAGTGAAATGTGTAGGCTGTGTCTTGTCATTTGCAATCCATTGGTGAATAGATCTGGTTTTGTATTTCCCTGATACACAGCATCCATGCCTCTCCTCTGGCTAATGGTGCTTACTTTCATGTATGAGCAGAAATCTAAGAAACTTGAGTTATTTTCTAGAGCACTTGAATCCTGTTTGCTGCTTTTGGCTTTTTATGGCTCCTTATGTGAAAAAAATCTTAATTTTATTTGTCCAAACATTCATTATTAGTACTAACTTCTGTTGGTTTTAATACTGCCATGCTGCAGCAATAACTTGCACAGTTGTCCCTCTGTTCTTCTCCCCCCTTAATCTTGTAGCTATATTTTCCTCTCAGGCTAGTTAAAACTTGAGTTCAAGGAGGAGTAAAAGTTCTTACCTCTGGGAAGGTGCACTATTACTTCTTCCTGGAGGGAAAAAGTTTCCTCAGCTTGTCTTGAAAAGTTAACTGTTTAGTGTAAAAAAGAGAATTCAGCCTCCTGAGGACCAGAGAAAAGTTATTCATGCAGTAGTGGAATGTTGCCATCAAAATTCCTGACTCTATGACAGATGAAGCCATTTTTATGTCTAGGGAACCACTGAATGTCAAATGTGGAAGTGGCCTTCATAGCTAAAGGCATTAATTTAGTTTCCTGATGCCTGCGTGTGCGTAGGCTGCAGCATCACATTTCCTTTCTTCTGTCTGACCGAGGGCTTTTGAGTCATCTGTGGAAAAATATTTTGGTCTTGGTCAAGGGTGGGGGAAGATGGCGTTGTGCTAAGGTCTCTCAGCCACAGCACTTCACTGGGTAAGGTGAGCTGTGGCTGATTGAAACCTCTTTTGATCTTGGTTTGAAATAATAGTGACCTGTTCTGCATTAAGGGATCTGAGACCCAAGATGTGATCGAAAGTGCCTGATGCCACCTTGCCATTAGCAAATGAGAGAGTCCCAATTTTCTCGTGTTTCTCTGGTAACTGTGCTCCTTCAAAGGCTTTTTTTTTTGGGGGGTGGGGACGGACGGACGACTGTGTTGGAAGTCCTGTTGTGCTGTGCTGGTCTTCATAGGGGCATCACGCAGAGTTACCAGGACCAACACACAATGGTGTATGACAGAACTGAGCACCCCAGTGCTGAGGTCTTTCTGTGTCTTCTGTATGTTTAGTCACTGGCAAGTGAAAATTGAATTGCTTTTACACAACAGATCTGGGAATAAAGCACAGGTGTCTGATTCTCTCTCTGCCTCATTAAGCTGGTTTTTTTTAAACTCCAATGTTCTGCTTAAGAACAGGATGTTTCAGAGAGTGTGAGCAAAATGGTAAATTTAGACGGATTTATTTTTATCTAACATTTATTAAGCAGCAATTGAGATTTGAGGGAAGATATGGTTTACAAAAGATGTAAAAGCATCTGTAATAAATAAAAAGAGGATTTGGGTTAAATATCCTTTTAAATACAGGACTAGAAGCTTTTACTGAGAGCTTCGAAGCTATTGCTGCCATGTATACCCAGAAAAAAAATAACAACAGTTAAAAGAGAGTGCCTATCTAACTACGTAATGTTCCAATCAACAAAAAACTTGCCTTTTAAGAATGTTAATTTTCTTTTCTTACAAATTCTGCATTTGTTTCTTTTAAAATGAAAACAACTTTTTATGGAAGTCCAGGTTAATTGATGGAAATAAATGTGCTTTGGTGATGAGTCCAAGGCAGAAGTTCCATGTAGATGTTCCATGATACAAGTGCTGGTAGAGGCAAGCCATGAAAACCTACTAAAAATATCAGGGCTGATTCACAGCCACATTGCTTGAGATTAATGCCAGTGTCACTGGTTTGGTTTGGTAAGTTTTATTTTGGCATCGTGAGCAGGCTGAACCCAGTTTCAAAGCTCAGTGTGGTCCGTTAACGCTGGATTAGAAAGGCCATTTGTTTAATGGCATTACAGCAGCATACCACAGTGGTGAATGTGGTCCATAATCTTTAGTATTGATCTATGTGAACTCTAATAGCATCACAGGAAAATTAGTCCTTTGAGCATGTTGGAAGAAGAACAAGTTGTATATGAAACAATTCGTTACAGTCTTGTGGAAGACTTTCAGTTGTTTTCATCAGGAGGGAAAGGCACCATTGCTTACAGGGCCTGTGGAGAGCTGACTCGGCCTTCTGCTCATGCCCCTTCTGTAAACAAAAGGCTGAATTCCCCTATTAAATGTTCTGGTTTGAACTGGGGTATTAGTTTGGACTGGCAAGCAGTATCTCTGATATCAGGCAAGAAGAAACAAATTGTTCTGAGCATGTGCTGAGTACAGTTCAATTCCAGGAGAAACCAGCCCTTTCAACTCTTTGAGGAGAGTGAAGATTGAGGTGGGGGGATTTGTTTGTTTGTTTGTTTAAAATATGACTCTGCCTAACATGAAGTGTACCTCCCTAAATCCTAACACAGACAAAGCCAAACCATGCTGAGAGGATGATTGACTGCATAGGGGAAAAAAAGGATTAGTGCCTTTCTATGTTGCTGTTTTTCCACATATATGACCTGACCCTTAAATAAGAAAGGGCTGTTATTGGATTAGTAATAGGTGTAGCCTAGCACAAAATAGTTTTGTTATATACTCAGGTGCAGATTTTTTTTAATGAGTGTATTTCCTGTCTATTGATTATAAGAATCAATAGACAGGAAACAGAATTCAGTTTTAGTGGAATTCTGAAATGGTGTTTTTCGCACTAGTACATGCAGAGCTTGGCTGGTTCCTTGTACGCCATAAACCAGTGTGAGTCAGTAGAGATTCGCTCGTCCAGAAGTATGCCGATTTAAAACTTCTTTCAAAGGCAAGAATGCTACTAAAACAAGCAAAGCTCCTTGGGATTAAAAAAAAAAATCCAGAAATTCAAACAAAACCTGAAACAAACAAAACACCCACATATCAACTGCTGTTTCCAAGTTCTTCTTAAGATTAATTTGGCTCCAGCTACATGTGGTCGTTGCACATACTTATTTTTGTAAGGCTTATTCCTTAGACTTGTCTGACTGATTTGTGAGGTGCTGGTGTATATCTGCTACTTACTGCATGCCTCATGATCAGCAAAATAATAAACCAGGTTAACATTTACAGGTCAGCATGAATTTTTAATTTATTTCACAGGGCACAGTTCAGACATTAATGCTTTGAATGTTTTTCACATCATGATATTTATTGACTTAGGTAAGGTGTTTGAGTTTTTTATTTGTTTGTTTTCCCAAAAGTTTGCTTTTAAAAAAAAACTAAAATAAAATAAAACATACATGATTCAAGGATGCTACTTGCAAGTCCTTTGGTCAGTATTCAACAGCTTAGAACCTGGAAGAGGCAGGCAGTAAAGTACCGTGGCCTGTTAGCATCCCTACCCCCTTGTCTTTGTTGGTAGGCTGCACGTTCCTTGGGAAAGTTATCAATTGCTAGGTGCCAAATGGCCCTAAATTTGAGATGTAAGATGTATTTTTTAAATGATTACTTAGTAATGCTAAGTAATTTTAGTTTCCTCTGTCCAGTGAACTTTTCTTGTAGCAGCAAGAGGTGTGCTGCTGTTTCTTGTTCCAGGGATCAACTGCAGGCTGACATTTAAGCAGAGCAGTTTCTGTTACGTGGCGTTTAAGGAGTGTTAGGAAACAGAGTATCTCCAAATAAAGGCTGCTTTACCTGCACTTGCTCCTCTCTCCTTTTAGGAGTTCAAAGCCAGGCTGGATGGCGCTCTGAGCAACCTGGTCTAGTGGAAAGTGTCCCCACCCATGGCAGAGGGCTTGGAACCGGATGCTGTTTTAAGTTCCTTTCCAACCCAAACTCATTCTATGAGTCTATGACTTGTTTTCACAGATTTGTGTGACAAGTGCCAGATTGTGCACAGTGGTCAATTTTTGGAAGCTAAATATTGATTGTATTTAAACCTTGCCCTGATGGAACAGCTTTGGAAAGGAAATGGTGTTTGCTTCCCTGCCCTTTTGCGTGTTGTTGGAAACTTTGAGCTAGTCCTCAAAGCTAAGCTGATTCCTGACCAAAAGTAGTAGAGGTACTTCATTGTGCTCAGAAGGTTGGAGAGGGGATTCAGTTTGTACATAAGGAATTATTTGCAGTTCCCCTTTTAGCTACCTTTGCCATATAAGAGACTGAAATTTGGTAGTGTCAACTGACTGAAGTTGAACCAGAAAATTGGAAGAAAATGGTGCCATAAATATGGATTGATACCTGAAGGTTTTCCAGGTCCTAGAATCGATTGTTTGGGGTTTTTTCACAGCAGATTGAAATAATTTCGCATGCAATCACTTCCTAATTACCCCCAATAAGGAACAATAGTGAAGCTTTACCATATAAAAGAAATTATCTGTCAGTCAAGCATTTTTGGGGAATGGAGGACTACGCCTGATTCCTTATCTAAGTCTTGGAAGACCTTTGGTATTTTCCATTGTTACAGGGTTCTTTTTCCCCTGACTGTTTTCTCTAAATGAATTGTTCCTATAAAGGAATTTAAGCTCTGGGTAATTATTGTTCTCTGTTCCAAAAGCTAATAAAAACAAAGCTCAACAGTATTCAGTTCGAGGCCTATGGAAAACTTTGGGTGTAACAAAGTAGAAAAACAAACTTTTCTGATGAGGCCAGGAAGCTACGATCACATTTTCCAGTTTTTACTGTATGTGTTGGTCCTAACTGGGAATGTTTCCTGTTGAACTGAATTTTTCCTCTCTACTTTATTTTGTAGTTATCCGTGACCTGTGGACAGGAGTGGATCATAAATGTTAAAGATACTTGCATATGGTCTCAAACACAGGGAAAGAATACTCTTTTGTAATATTTTATTGGGATATGTGTTGTTTTGTGCTCTTTAAGACTGATAGGATTTGTTTGTTTATTATAGTAGTTGGCCAAAAGATACTCTGGGAATGCTGCCAGTATATAACCACATACAGTACAATTTGATATTTCATACAGACCCATTTTTTGAATTAGGAGGCTTTTCTTTCATGCAATTCTTTTAAAGTGTACCTCCTTCCCTTCCCCTTTCCAACCTGTACCTCTTCCTAGGTTCTCCCTAGGAAGAGGTACAGGTTCCTGATGTGTCTGTTGCCTGTAAATGTTGTTCTGGAAAAGTTCTGATGTCTTTTTTTCCCCCAGACTTTTTCTGAGAAACTGAAAAACATTTTTATTGCTAATTGTTTGATAATGATTGAAAAGTAGAGTTATATTTGGCTTGTTACAGAAATATACATTTATCTATGTTGCTGATATCAATGCTAGAATGTTATAAAAGTGTTCAGAGTGTTTGAGATGGGTATATGTCAATCAGTTCACCAGTTGAAAGTCAAACCACCAGGGGAATCTTGTGTGTTTATCCAGGCCTTGGTGGTTTTTATTACTGTTCTTCATTTGAGCCCAGAGTAAGAATAATGGGCCACTGCTCTAACCCCTTTGAAGAACCTCTTTGTGTAAATTCTTCTTCAGGGTTTTTAAAGCTTCCTGTGGTGAATATAAAGAAAATGAAATCTTGTAGTAGTGGGTGTTGTTTTCAATGGATTTTTTTTTTTTAGGTGACTGAAGGTGACATAGCTACTTACGGTTTTCTTTCCAAGTATAATCTGACATGAGTTTATGAGGAGATTGTTTATGCTCTTTTAAGGAGTTGAAGAAAAGTGTTGCTATATACTTTTCTTGTTGTTAGGTACTGTATTGTGGAGGAGGCAAGTAATGCCATGAAAAGACCATAGCAGTTCCTGAAGTGGTGGGAAGTTGTAGTATTGTAGTCTTTCATCCTGTAAGAGCAAGCACCTGGCATCCAGCCAGGGGCAACCCATCACACTTGAGCTTGGTAATTAGACAGGAACGACAGGATTTCATCCCCATTCTGCCCAGCTTGTGGTTCCAAGTTAATGGTGACTTTTATTGTCCTTTCTCTCTGCTGTGCCACTCATGTGCTTGCAAAAGGATCCCTATATGTTCATTAAAATGGCAGAGGCAGTTGAGAGGAGATCATCCTGTCGAAAACTTATCCATATGGTTGAGAGGTACTGCCATAGCTCCTGGCACAATGTGCAAGTCCCAGCTTCACAGCTGGTCGGAGGCAGCCTTCTCCTGTGAAGTAACAAGGTAGGTGCACAGGGGTGAGACTTCATCCTTCCGTTGCAAGTTTGAGGCTCAAATCCTGCAAAGGTATTTTGCTTCCTGAGGTATCACAGAGTTATGCTGCGTGAGGACTGCTTATAGTGTGCTGGAATGGGTTGTCGTAGAGCAGGACATTTCACTGGAGGAGTGAAGCGAGGCTGAAGCCTACTGATTAGAAGGCCACAGCCTTAGTGTCTGGAAACAACTTGGCAGTATGTTGGGATCAGTACATGGTTGACACAGCCCTTTTACAAACACCTTCCTAGCACAGCTTCTGTCCAAAGTTAGGCGAGCTTCTCCGAGGCAATTCTGTCTTTGCTGTTATGTTCCCCAGTCCTGATTGAAGTGTCAGAATATATTAAAAATAGTCATCGGAACTGGGATATTTGATGAAGTGTCTTTTGTTATTTTTAATTTTTTTTTTTAAGTTTGAGCTTTTGTACATCTAAAAGTAGTGCTAGCAAGGCTCATCTCAGTCTTGTGAGAAGCGGTTTCCCTGCCAACCTGTAGTACCTTCTGTTTTTTCTAGGCCACAGGTGTTCCTGCCTCTTGTCAAGTGGCCTGTTTCTTGTGTTGTCAGCTGAGATATCTGTGAAAGGAACTCCTTTCTCTTTTCTCTCTAAATTTGGTGTGTGTGGCCTTTGTTGAGGAGTGACTCTCTTGTCTGCTCCCTATTCTGTTCACATACAGGTGCTGTTACTCAAAAGTGTCTTCATGCAACATTCTTTCTGATGGACTCTTTCTTTATGCAGTGTTGTCCGGCTTGCCCAGTGAAAACCTCAGCTTTCTGTGAAGCAAAGTGCCTTGCTCATGAGTGATGTTAATTTAATTACGTCTTCTAGCAAATACGGTTGTGAGCACTTCTAATTACACTGTAAGAACTTGTTGGCAATGAAGAAAAATTCATGCTAAATTTCTACAGGAATCCTCATAGCTGCTTCTTATTTTATACTGTAGATTTATTTTCCAGATTCTAATTTCCAACACTTTCACCATCTGGTGAGCAGATTTAGTAAAAACAGTCCTCAAATACGTCATGTCTTAAAATAGCAGGTGAAAGCTTGATCTTTTAGAGAGAGATTGCCAATTCCAGTGCCTACTCTAATGACAGTAGCTAATGTAAAATGAAACCTGATAGTTTTTGTTAGAAAACATCAGAACATGTATTCCACTTTTATCTCCACGGAGATGATTTTGTTTTGGCTCTTTTGCTGTCGTATAAATAGTTGGATTTTTTAAAAAAATCAGGTGTAGACATATTTTCCTGCCAAGTACACAAAAAGCTAATAAGAACTTGCACATGTTACGAATGCTGTAGTACAAAATTTTATATTAAGAAGAAATTTTATGTTCTGAATAACTCACCCTTCTGTATGGTACTCCTAAAAAGTACCTGCTAAGGAAATAATGTGCAGGTTTAAAAAGAGATCTCAGTGATTCAGTGTGTTTGAAGGGTTGAATCTGCCTCCAGAAAACTTGTGTATGGAGATGAAAGCATTGTCCATGTGGCGCCTGAGGAAATCTGTGGAGGGTGGATGTTTGTCGCATGAGAACTCCATGTCCTGCATGGCTGAGCATCTTCGGCAGTGCCCTTTCCTTTTTCCACCACTTTGGTGAGCCCTGCACTGCCTGGGGGATTTCACTCTGTTCCCCTTAGCAGCTGTGGATGATGGTGACTCATCGTCTTGTTTCTGTCTGTCACCTGAATGAAGCAGAGTTCTTGAAAAAAAAAAATTCATCATTCCTTCCCCTTAGGTTCATAGAAACACTGTAAGCCAGAAGTTCATAGGCAACTGCACAGGAATTAGGTAATGTTAAACGAATGTCTTTAGGCTGAAAAGTTGATCTTTGGCTGCTTCTTTGTGTTGCAGCATAGGTTTTGTCAGACCCAGTGTGGTGCAGAAATGCAGAACTCTGATTAAATAGTAAAAACTCTAGTATGGATGTTGTTGTTCAGGAGGAATGCTCAAGATTATGCTGTGTGTTCAAACACGTTATAAAATGGGTGTAGATTTTCAAAGTCAGACTGCAAAAACTGTTAGTTAGCTATTAAACATGTTCCTGTCTTTAAAAAATACAGTTTTGTTGGAGTTTGAGATTATTTTTGTCATAGTTTTAGGAAATTTTTATGCATATTGAATCTGAAGGTTATGAAGAAGTAGATGTAAAAAGCCCAAAGCTGCAGAGTGACCTTTTAATTTTTTTTGCACCTGTGGCATAAGTGTCAATGTGTTTAATAACTTGTGCTCTAGGCACTGCTGTAGCTCAAGTGTTTCTCAAAATGGAGCATTGCAAATTGCCGTCATGGAGATGTTAGAAGTTACTGGTGTGTTTTCCTTACAAATAAAAAGGAAAACATTTATTTGTCATAAAAGTATGGTGTGCTACAAACATAATTATGTACAGCCATACAGCATAAGTTACATAAAATTATAGGACAAGCATTACAGAGGTACATAATTTGCAGGGAACTTGAATATTGATGAAAGTGAGTTTTTCTTATGGGCAGCCTCCTCTGAGAGTATTAATTTAGTGTACAGCTTCATTTTAAAATGAATAATATATAAACAAAATAATGCTTGCTTTGCCACATGCTTGTATTTTATTTATGTGTGCACACATGGTCCACTCTAATTAAGCAGAGCTCTTTATGGTTTATTAATTTGTTCCAGAGAGGCTTCTTAATATTTGAGAGAAACAGTAGCGATGTCTGACCTTTACAGTGGCTCTATTAATGATAAGATGGGTTTTGCAGGAGCCTGCAAGAACCATAAAAGAACAGGTTGATCTCTTCCTCCATTTGCTGGAACATGCTCAAGAGACCTGCAAGCACAAGTGGAAAAAAACCCCACTAATAAGTGGTTAAAGAGTATTTTCTTGTGTTTTCAGATCTCAGGAGGATGTTACTGACAGCCTGGGGTCAAGGGTTTAAAACTCTATTTCTTTGCATTTGGTTGTGGTCCATGTTTTATTACCAAACCACCAGGGTAGTATTTCACATGGTGAATAGTTGTTTGTTTGGTTTTTATGCCAATGTAAGGAAATTAATGGGAGGTGGACCCCAAGTTTTAAGATTTGCGAAGTATGATCAGGCATGCATGAGTCTTGATGGTGGTCTTGTAGTGAGATTTGTCACTGAACTTCTGAAAATACATCTTATATGTAGATGCACGTTTTATTGCCTCTCCCCTTTTAATAGCCTTTGTTTAATACAGATTCCTACCTGTTTCTACCAAAACATCTCCTGGGCCTGTGCTGTGGCGAGGAGCTCGGCACTGGCGGTTCAGTCCCCGCTCCTCCTTCTTCCTGGCTCTCCCTGGTGGCCTCCTCTCCAGCTCCATGCTCTTCCTCATTGTATATTCTGTGTGCATAGTTGGTGTCTGATGGGAGTCTAGGGTTTCTTTCTGATAACAGTCAAGTTTATTGCATTTATTGTTATTTATTTATATCTGCTAATACCAAGGTTTAAAAAAGCAGAAAAAGAAAAAAGGAATGGAGAAACAGATAGATACCTTTGTATTCAGATGGTAACATTGCTCTCTATGAAGCAATGGAAGTTACATGTTTGTTGTATTTATAAAAGGATTTTGGTTGCTACAGGCATTTGTGGGTGTTACCAGTGAAAGTAATGTTTAACTGACTTCTGCGTGAACATGACCATTTATTCCGTTGTTCTTCTGCGGAAGCTTTGTGTATGTGTACATTCAAAGTTAATATTCTCATAATGGAAGATGCAATTTGTGGTCTATTCAGTCACTCATGTTTTTGCTAATTAATCATGAATCATCTGCTGTTGGAACAGTATCTTTTTTGCTTTAATTAGGTACTGGTGCATCTTTATTAGAGCTCTGCCTGCAGAACTCTTACAGTGCTGCAGCGTATGTCGTCTTTTTTTCTGTATCGGCAGGTTTTATGTCATAGCTTTTGTTTGCTATTGTCATTGCATCTGTGTTTTGCTCTGTCTTTATAAATGTAAAAATCTCCTTTCAGCATACAAGCATACATGGTAGTTACCAAAGTAATGGTGCACTGCATAGGTTTGTGCATTATCATACCTTTGGGGAGGAACAGTGGCCGTTGTCTTGCTAAAGAATGCAAGCCAATGGTATGTGCTTCTTCCAGCCAAAGTGATTGCAGATATGTGCCAACTTTTCCTTTTCCTCCTTCCTCCATGGTGGAAATGCAGGATCATTAGGACTAGGTAGCCTTCCATGGTTTTGTTTTTGTAGAAAGGGGATTGTAGAACTGCTGAGCTACCATTCACTTTCCTTTTTTAAGAAAAGATTATTCTTTTTCTGTGCTGCGTAATAAATTGGTTTTTTATAAATTTTCACCTTCTCCCCTTTTTGCCCCTTGTTGAAGTGTGAGAGCAGTCCAGCTTCAGTGTATTGTAGACACCCACATTCATTACTCCCCACCAGATTATTTCAGTGAATGGACTGCAAGAGCAGCAAAAAGGGAAAAAAAACCTAAGATTGGGGGTGGGGGAAAGGCATTTTCTGAAGCTGTTTGTGTTAAAAACATCAGTGGGAAATAACTGCATAAAGTGAAATTTTCTATTTTCTGCTCTGTTACTTCTGGTAGTGTAAGAGAAGAGTGCTTGGTCTGAACTTTAAATAATGAGTGTGAGTTACGGGGTTATGGGGTTTTCAAGTCTGCTGATTGTGAAATTAGAAGAAAATTGAAGCTAAGAGATACATTGATCTGCTGGTGTGTTAGGGTTTCATGTCTTGTGATGAGGCAAAGCTGCCAGTGAGACGTTCCACAGGGGACAAGGCCCTTTGGCAGGGACAGGGTTGCACTGCAGATGTGGCCAGCTGAGACTGGCCCTGCAGCCACCTCCTCTCCCTGCTTGGAGCTCCAGAACGACCTGACCCTCTTGCAGCTGTGGCAGGGATCAGGATAATTACCCTGTGGCTGGCGAGGCAGGCGCTGCCTAATGCCACTCTGACTGAACTGCAGTGGAAAGGGGGTTAAGCTGGGATAATGTTCCAGCCTCATCCTGGCAACTGACAGCATCACCTCCGAGCCTTCTCGCTCCAGCTGGCTCCAGGAGAGCAGGAACATACAAGTTTATGCCTCTGACCTTAACGTGAGGACAGTATGCAGCTCGCTGGTTGCTGCCACGTTGCCAGGACAACCTTCATATGTATTATTTCCAACTTCAGTCTGATACATCCTCTGCTCTGGGAGTGCTGGAGTGGTCTGTTTGGCACTGAGGTGCCTTTTGGTGGGCTTCAGATGTACCTTGTGTACCCAGCTATTATTTATACAGGGAAAACATCTTACATCCCCCTACCCAAAGTCATTAGAGAGAGCTCTGTCTTGGATTTTAGAATTTCAGTTGGAGTGTATCTATTCATGTCCATGCACAGGTATTAAATACTGCACTTTTTTGTGCATTTTATGTTGTTAATGGAAGGGAGTCTTCTGTCAGTGTTCTCTAGTCCTACCAGAGCAGTTTAGACTCTGTGCCCTCCTTTCCCTGATACTCCCGTGCCTTTTGGGGGACTTGTTTGAGTGTATCTATGTGTAATTATGGCTTAAATACTCCTCTCATTTTTTTTATAAGCATGAATTACTTCTTGCATGTGTGAATAATGTATCTTGCAGAATACATGTGCTTTAATGGTATCTTTGGGTATCTATGTACAATTTAAAGCACAAATTGTAAGAGGTAGTAGAAAATCTTTGTTCTCGTTGTTTTACAGTAGAGATATGTTTTGAAATGTGTCAGGAATAGAAGCTTTGCTGTAAAGAGTGACCACGTCTGTTTTTGTTTTTTTCCACCTAGCTGTCCCATTTCCTCCAAGTCACCGTCTCACAGCCAAGGAAGTGTTTGATAACGATGGAAAACCTCGTGTGGATATCTTAAAGGCACACCTTATGAAGGAAGGGAGACTGGAAGAGAGTGTCGCTTTGAGAATAATAACAGAGGGAGCTTCAATTCTCCGCCAGGAAAAGAATTTGCTGGACATAGATGCACCTGTCACAGGTTAGTGTGGAGTTATGGTGATGGAGAGGTGTGGTTGCTGGCTGGGACATGATCAGTAATACATTAGTGTATGTGGCTTCTTAAGGCACTCAAAGGCTACTGAAAATCGGTTGTTCTCTCCAGTACTTGATTCTCTCTTTGTCTGCTGCCATTGGATAATGGAGGCCATCAAGCAGCTTGTAATTTAGAGGAAAGGATTACATCTGCTGAGCCCTGTCTGTTTCTAAGGCAGAGAACATTTTGAGTCTTTAGGAGAAAATAAGAACTACTTTCTGAAACTTGAAAAGTTACCTGGCCTTTTGCACCAGGTATTAATTCCGTCATTTTATAGATGTTATTTATCATAGTAGTACTGTTCAGACATACAGACAGCATTGGGCTCTGGAGGTCATGAAGTTCAGCAAGGCCAAGTGTAAGGACCTGTTTGTGGCTCGGGGCAATCCCAAGCACAAATAAAGGCTGGCTAGAAAATGGACTGAGAGCAGAGGTGATGAGAAGGACTTGGGGATGTTGGTGGATTAGAAGTTCGACATGTCTTGGTAATATGCACTTGCAGCCCAGACAGCCAGCTGTGTCTTGGGCTGCATCAAAAGCAGTGTGGGCAGCAGAGCAAAGGAAGGGATTCTGCCCCTCTGGTGAGACCCCACCTGGAGTGCTGCATCCAGCTCTGGGGCTCCCGACATAAGGAGCACATGAACCTGTTGGAGCAGGTCTGGAGGCAGTCCACGAAGATGCTCAGGGTGGTGAAGCACTTCTCCTCTGGAGACAGGCTGAGAGAGCTGGGGCTGTTCAGCCAAGAGAAGAAAAGGCCTAGCAAGACTGTACAGCACCTTCCAGTACCTGAAGGGGGCCTAAAGGAACGTGAAAGAGGGAATTCTTACAAAGGCATGTAGTTACAAGACAAGGGGGAATGTCCTCAAGCTGATAGATGGTGGGTTTAGATTAGATACTAGGAAGAAATTGTTTACTATGTGGGTGGTGAGGCACAGGTTTCCCAGAGAAGTTGTGGATGCCCCATTCCTGGAATTGTTCAAGGCCAGGCTGGATGGGGCTTTGAGCAACATGGTCCAGTGGGACTTGTCCTGCCCATGGTAGGGGGGTTGGAACTAGATGATACTTAAGGTCTCTTCCAACCCAAACCATTCTATAATTCTGTGGGGGAATGATGGTGTCAGATTAAGTCGAAATTTTAATTAGATGTTAAGGAAAATAAGAAGTGCAGAAAAAAATTAGTAGAATCCCAGTTTGTATTGCCTGGGGGATTAATGAAGTGTGCTGGTTGCAGAGCCCATCCTGCTCTTGACTATCAAACACTACCACCCACTCATTAATCCTCAGGAAATGCCTTATATTTGAATTTCCTTCTCTAATTGTCTCCTGCCTCTGCCTGCATTCTGAATGTATGAATGCATTTGCTTGCTCTAATGTGCCTCCGCCCGTATTTTATTGTTGCTATTGGATATGAATGCATTTTTGACAACTAATTGATCTCTGGCATAGAAAGTTAGCTGAAGGGAAAAGATATCTAATTCCAGCCAGTTTAAACTGTGAAGCCAAAGTATAAAACTTGGTTTAAGAAGGCAGGTCTTTTTGTCACTTTGGCTTCTTGAGAGCCCTGATAAAAGTACAAGAAATAGTCCTTTGCTGCAGAAGAAGAGTTACCAGTTTTTATTGGCAATACTGGTAGCAGTCACCAAAAACTACATAGAAATAATAAAACCTTCATTTTCAGGAAACCTTCTCTGAAACTGAGTGTAGTAGCTGGACTAGAATGATGCACAAGTTATTAAAGCTTGTAATTTTAAAAATGACGTCCAACTAGAGGATTGTAGCTTGACCTGGAGAGGTAATGTGTATCATTTTTTATATAATGAATTGCTTGTCATGCTGCTGTACAGTTCTGATGGAAAAGATGTCAATCATATTGCAGCTCATGGATGAATAAAGAAAATAGAATGAATAAAAGGATTCCTCTAGTCAGCTGAGAATAAAGTTCTACTGATTTTTTTTTTTTTTTTGGCACTTCAGGATAAATGGAAGAAGTTGTAGAGGTGCAGTACCATTGTCCATAACTGAATGGCAGACACACAGAAAATTCTACTTTTTCTTTTTTGGTGTGNTTTTTTTTTTTTTTTTTAAAATCCATTGAGAGATGTAGACTGTAGGAGGACAGCTCTGGTGTGTTGTGTACCAGCTGATCTCCATAAGCCTGTGTTTAATGTTCTCTCTTTCTCTTTTTAATTTTTCTCTTTAAATTTTTCTTTTCTTAAATGCATTTGAAGGTGTAGGAATTGTTCTGAATTATATTTTGGTGATTAATCTCTTGAAGTTTACCCCATTGTATAACACTGGTATAATATAAGTCTTTGATTCTTTTTTCAGTTAAGCCTACACCTTGCTTTGTTCCTGCTTTTGAAATTATTCTCATGCAGCGATTGTGATACTGCAGCATTCTTCAGGGTGGCTGGTAGCTACTCTCTTTCAAGCCAGCATAGGGAAGCTGGGCTCCTGATGCGTGTTAGCAGGGTAGCTGAGAAGTGCTAATCTTCTGTATGAACAAACATGAAAGCTGTAGTTATAAAAGTGATCATCAAAAGAAGGAAGAACTTAAATTGTGAGGGGGAGGTTGAGAAAGCTTGTGAGGCATGTTGTTGTGGGCCTGACAATTTTCTTTGTATGAGTAGTATGACAGCAGGTGACTGGATAAAGAGAATATCAATTGACTGATGATGTGGTGGAAGTGCCAGGTATACAGGCAGTCAGGAAATAGCTGTGCAGTAGAGGAAAGATTTTTTCAGACATTGGGAAGAACAAACAAAACCACTGATAGACTGGATAAGAAAATAAATTTTAGGTTTTGTAAAAGAGAAGCAGTCTTGTTGAAGAATGACAGTCATAAATCACTAATAAACCCCCCTAATAGGGCATTCTCTGTGGGAGAGGCATTCATCTCTTAGAAATATATTCCTGTAGCTGGTTTATAAGATGGTGATCTTCAAAAAGAAGAAAAATAGAAGAGCGTAACTGTGGAAGTATTAGCACTGTGGATTATTAGAGTGATACACTTGATAAACGTTTAAGACTATGAAAAGTTCTTTCTTAAAGCCTCATGCAGCCATCCAATCATTTGAAATTTCACTTATGTTTATTTTAAGGGGTGATAAAATTGTCCTCAGAAAAAGTATCGGAGTTCTGCTTATAAGTAAAGTCAAGTGCAATGAAGTGGGTACATACAAAGCCTGAATTTGAGTGAGAAAATGATAATTGGGCACGAGTCAGAAAAAGAGCCTTCATGTGGAATGCACAATCAATTATTTTGCATTTATGTATAAAACTTTGCTCTATGTCTGTGGTTAGCTGGAACTATCAATGTGATTGTCACTTTGACTTAATACATTTTATTTTCAAATTTGGCAAGGTTATAAGCCTTTTTGAAGTATTTCTGAGGAACCTGTTTGTGAGCTTAGCTCAAATTCTCATCGTTTTCTCCATGCATACGTGCATGCATAGTTCACTGCAGGTCTGGCTTACAGCCACAGTGAGCTGTTCCTGCAGTTGTTGTTACACTGGGCTGCTGCTCACTGGGTAGGAATCTGAACAGCACCCGAAATAAGAGACTCCAAGTGCTCTGCTATCCGGACTCTTCTTGCATCTGGGAAGTGTTGAGGCAACATTGTCTTGACTGCCTTCATCTGTAACCTCTTCACTTGGAGACTTGGGAACTTCATTTTAAGCTTTTGTTTTTAATGAGGTTGATCTACCACTAGACTACAGCTGTTCAGTGGAAAGATGTTTTTATGGCAGCCTTAGAGTTTCCAGTCCTGTATTATGTTCATAACAGTATAATGACACATGGAGAAATTGGCTCATTTTTAATGTTTGGGGTTTGTTTTTTCTAGAAGGCTAAAGAAGTATATCTCTGAACCACTCTGATGGCAAAATTTACTGAAGTCACACTCCAAAGCACACTTGGGAATGCCAGATTTATAACTGACTGGGTAGCTGTATGTAGCCTTATTACAGAGGTTCATTACTGTACAGAGTGACTCTGGGCAAGTGATATACACTCCCCTTTTCTTGGCTTGATGACTGACTGCGTGGTTTTATGGGCTCTCACTTCCAAATCTGAAATATGCTGCTTGGGTACTGACCATTCTTAACTGCATGCCAAGCATGTGTCTCTTTGACTTCAGTGCATGGATGACTTTCTCTGTGACTGTATGTACATATTTCTGAATTTTATAGAATTAGCTATTTTATGTTTTAAGCCCTTTAGATTTCTAAATGGATAATTTCAAAAAAACCAAGTGTAGGTAAAACTTGGTGGCAATGTTGTCTTGCTTGGCTACCAGTCTGTAAAATGGACCTTTAGCTCACCTGTGTTTTGAAGACAGACAGTAAATCACACATCTTTATGAGATATTGCTGTGCTGAGCAGTGTTGAAAATATGTAAGCAAGTTGTCTTCAGAGTAAGGTTTGTAGAAGTTTTGTAACTAAAGCACATTTTGCCCAGATGAAGAGAGCAGAACTTGAATTGCTCACTGCATGAGTATGGTTCATTCCATCCACTGCATGGAAAACAGTTTGTAGCATAATCCATATGCAAGAGAGGTTGTACTTGAAGCTTTAATTGTCACATCCTCAGTGTGAAGACTGGTCCTTTTCAAAGCAACCAAACCTGCACTTTTAGAACATGATAAATTGTTGTTTTCCAGGATATGCAAAAATTACCAGCTACAGCAGGTTAAATAGCATTATTAATCTCTGGGATTAAATGCAAAAACCAGAGAATCATATTGCAGAATTGGATTTTAACAGCAAAGTAGCTAATGAAAACAGCCACTTTCAGCTTTGAAGCTAACAGGTTGTGCTGTATGAGCTTCCCACCTTAACATTTTTGTGATTTTAATGTGTACCTCCTTAAATGATATGCTTAACTACAGGATAGGCCTACAACTGTAAAGTGATATATTTATCTAATATCTATCATTGTACATCTTTGCTTGTACCTTTGAGATTATTTTCCTTGAGGATATTGTTAGATTTACAGATACTGAATGAAAATAGCATGATACCTCTTGCACGTATGGCTGTACACATGAATAAACTTGTAAGAGGTATATTAGTGCTTTAAGATAAGTCTTTTTCCGTGCTGATGTCAATTTTAAAAGTAACTAACGTCTGCTCTTTTTTCTTGTCACATTTGACATATCTCATTTTTTTGTGCTCAGTGTGCAGTCCTTTTAGCTAGTCCTGCCCATCAGTACTAACAAGAGTGTCCTCCAGTAAGCTAAGAACACAAAAACCTAAGTCTTGTACATCTTTATAAACCTGTGCTTTTTGGCATATGTACTGAAATGTAATGTAGGAATATTACTAAGGCAGCTGTCTGTGTACAGCTGTTCTCGATTCTGTTTGTGTGGTTGCCACCCCAGCAGTGTCCGTGACACTGGTTTCTGACTTGGTGAGTGTAGCCAGGCTATGCACAGGCACAGGGGCCAGCACCTATTACTCCTTCATGTAGGAAAAATGGAAAATAGGTAAAACAGCATATACTTATGTTTTAAACCTTCACATATGTCATTGAGGAAGTCCTGACTCTGCTAGCCTGTGTTCAAAGCCTTCTGAACTGCCAGGTGCATTCAGCTTGGTAAGTGACAAGGGGAGAGCATCGGGGAAGACAGAATAAAAGCTTATTCTTGCAGTGTAGGAAGTGTCTGTCTCTGCAGAACTTCTTGGCCATATTGTTTTCCTCTACTAGTCCTGTTTTTTGCACCTCCCATGTTTCTGGCTGTGGTAGATGCAAGGAAGCCACTGCTGTTTGCAGAGCCTTCCTTGCTATTCCCTTTGCATCACATAATATAAGGTAGGGTGTCTGTTTCTGGTAGGTTTGGAAGTACTAACCTTGTGCATGCTAGGGGGAATTACACCCACTTGCACTGTTACTGAGTGCCTTTGGGTAAAAAATCCCATGGGCTTGGTTGATGTCACAGCATTATGGAAAACCAACTTAAATACCCGAATTGCCTGTAATGTTTGTGTTTTCGTGAACACACAGGGAGTTTTTGTAATTCAGACTCTAAACTAATGGGAGGGGAAAGGTTGTAGGCATTTGTAGACAATTTGGGAGCAACTGCGGCAACTCAGTTGAGCTTTGGAAACTTTTGTGCGTTACAGGTCCATAGAAACTACAGAAGGAAAGCCCTTTTCTGCCAGCATGTGCCTTTATAATCCTTGAGGCTTCCAGATATTCTCTGGGTACATTTTTCTGTGGGATGGTAGGGTGTCCTGGGCCTGAATTTTTCCTCATGTTCTACATGTATTTTTCCTTTGCCCAATTTCTCTTATTTGGTGGCATGCAATAATTTTAGTAGGTTGCTAGTGCTGTGGAAGTTAAAACTTTGTAAATAGCAAGAATTTCTAAGTAACATGGTCAACGTTAGGAGGAGTTAATAAAAGTGTTTATGCCTGCATTGTAGTAAAAGGGAATAATATTACATTATTGAATTGTAGCATACATGTGAATGATCTGATCCAATCTGAGAATCAAACTAAACCAGTTCTTCCTGACTTCTACCTTTGAAGCAGTTTAAGATAGAATTTCAGCATGGAAAGTACGTAAGGTTGCTTATTAGAGACCTACAAGTATTGCAAGATCTATCCATATTAGCACAGCAGAGTTTGTCTGAAATTAACAGTTCTGTAAAAGTAATTTTATTTAAAATTTCTTTATTTTGTCCTTAGGGTTAAACCCTATGTACTGCAATTGCTGTTGAAGAAACTATTGAATTCCCAGGACATGTATAACTTAAACATTTACATATGTGCCATGAAAAAAATCACGTACATGATCAAATTGTAAAGCGTTTCTGAATGGCTGGTGTCTTCAGACAAACAAGTGTTAAAACTTAATTGCTGGTTTGAAGTCTAGATACCTGCAACTTCTGAGGATAAGAATTACTCTTTGCCTTTCTTTGCCATAAGACATTCAGTAAAGTCATCTTTTAAAAGCATCTTTAATTTTGTTTGTGGTACTAAAAGTGAGTGTGTGATGGGGTCTGCCCTCAGAACAGCATGCTGGTTACAGTACAACACTTTTTTCTGTATCTTGGAGATGCATGGAAGTTGCAAATGTTCCTGATACGTCTATATCAGCTCAAGTTTCTGCGTTATACTGGTGATACACTCCCTGTGTCGGCCAGTAACACTTGAGACCTGGACACATTTCTGCAAATTATTCTCACTCTCAGATTTAATGGTCTGAAGTTAGTTCTCCTTCAGCATAGGAAAGTTAACTTTGCCTGAAGTGAGGTAAATGCTTGAAGTAAACTTTGGCTTGTTTCTTTCTTAGTATTAATTCACAATCTCATTTGCATAGGTGAGATTTCAGGAGAACAGATTGGAGCTGGGAAGTGGAAGAAAGTGAAATTATTAATAGCACCATCTACTCTTGTATCCATCTTGAAAACAAATGATAGCCTAGTTGTTTTTACATGCTTTTACATGTTTTTGCTGTATAAGGCAGATATGCTTTCTGAAATTAATTAGACTTTTTGAAGAAATGTTTGCCATAATTTTTTAAAATGTGTTAGATATACTCTTTTCTCAATGTAGCATAAGCACAGTTTGCTGTTGCAACAATTATTTCCCATTACGTTATCACTGTTGAATGTCATTAAACTACAGAAAACCTGCATTTAAATTTATGTTAAAGATAATTTACCATATAAACACACTGTTGAACAGCTAAAGTGAACTTGATTGGATCCTTTATTTGGGCTGCTGATTAAAACTGACACTACTCCAGCTATTTTACATGCTTTATTGAGAACTCATAATGCATCAAATCACTTGTGGCTTAAAATCTGGGACTTCTGTAAGAGGGTGAAAAGGTAAGGCTGTATGTATTCAGATTTTTTTTTTTTCATCTGTTCCTTCCCTAAATGCTTCTGTTGGTTCCAGATATAGATTGAAATATGCCTGCCTGCATCCCTGGTAGAACAAAGCAATTGTGTCTTGTAGCTTAATTGAGCTGCTTCAGCCATTAGCATCTGACATTTTGGCAGAGCTGCTGTTTTCTAGTAGCAGCTGCTTAAATCGATCATTATTGCCAAGACAGTGGATACTACTGACGGTATTCTTTACACCTACCTCACTCGTTCTTATAAATGATCTCTCTATGGTTCACTTTCTTTGGTGCAAAAATTGTA
Source organism: Oreocharis arfaki (assembly GCA_013398015.1). Lineage (NCBI taxonomy): Eukaryota > Metazoa > Chordata > Aves > Passeriformes > Paramythiidae > Oreocharis > Oreocharis arfaki. The sequence goes on along the minus strand of VZRR01027745.1, from coordinate 117,882 downwards.
GTCAAATAAGCCAAACTGAGATTGTGGAATCTGAGATTCCCTTCAGATATGGAGCTTAATTTGATGGTGTGAAATGGAAGATCAGATATATATTGGGCTTCAAGTCAGCACAGAAATTGCATTGATTAAAAAAAATAACCACCAGCAAAAATACAAAAACAACTGCTTGCAAATACCTAAGCCTTTAGGACTTGGTTCTTGCCATCTTTTATTTAGCATGTGGGTGGTTCATCATGTAAATACTGACAGCGGAGTATAGCACATTAGCATTTCTTCTAGGACTGTTCCAAGCAGACAGAGTACATCATAGCAGTGCTGTTTATTACAGCTTCTCAAATATTTTTCTGAAACTTGTAAATCAGAGTTTTTACTTGCTTTGCAATTTTGTAGTCAGTGGCACAGCTTGAGTTAAAACTGGGTCTTTGATTGGGTTCTTTTTTGAAAATAACCATGATGTTCGTACTGTGTAATCCTCATTAAGAAGAGAGAACCTTTATTCTTTCCTTTTGTGTTCTCTTCGCTTTGCCCAGTTACTCCTCCTTTTTACTAACTTCCTTGGTTAATTTAACTCAATCTTAGGTTGTAGTCTATATTAGTAAGGGATGTGGGAATGCAGTGGGATCACCGCTGAAATTACAGCCACCCATGTTCCTCCTTCCGTCCATTTTGGATGGAGGAGCTACTGAAATGAGTAAGAACTAGAAGGAGGCAGAGGGAAAGTCCAGCCCATGTTTGCCTTCCCCCATGGAATATAAAAAATCTACCAGTCACGTGTGAACCAGAGTTCCACACTTTGAGTGTGAAATAATTATAGAATCATGATTTATATGTGTGTGAGGCTGAAAGGGGGATTGATTTGGTCTTAATCACACTGTACTTGCAACAGCTGTGGAGTGGCTGCAGTGTAGAAGTCAAGAAAAGGAGTGTGAGGGGGTGGACTAACAGCGAGTCAGAGACAAACAGCGTTTTGTGTCAGCTGATGGTTACCATTGGAGGTACCACCACGTTCATCTGGTTTGGGAATCGCTGTGCAGAGGTGTGCCTCTGTTGTTCAGAGTCTGGTTGTGCATTTGAAGTTAACACCAGCTGTCTCCTGCCTTCATCTGTGCCATATTTTTGTGTCCAACCTTTCACCAAAACCTGCTGAGAAGTACTGGCAAGTGCAAAGGAGATAACTAATGGGTTCCTTCTTAAAGAGATACTATAAACATAACCTGTCATCACTTAGAACATAAATCAGAGAACATCAGAAGTTGGAAATGATACTTATAGAAGGATTTCATTCTGGGGTGGGTGGTTCTTCTACTTCTTCCTGCCTTTACATGCTTTTTATTAGCATTTTAATTATTCTAAGAAGTACTTACCAGAGCTGAGACAGATGCTTTCTCTGTTTGATTTTCTACATTTATCTAGAGAAAACACTTACAGAATAATTTCCAAGTGTATATATCCTCTGTGAAGATAATGCCTTTTTAAATGAAAAGGAGAGCTGCTATAGTTCAAAACATTTTAATTAGTTTTTTTAAAAAATAGTATTTTAAAATGTTCTTTACACTGAAAAATCCATGAACTCCAAATAAATGTACCAATTATGAAGATTAATGTTGCTGAACAGTAACATCTTTTCAATCTGCAGTTGATTTCAGAAAGTTTTTGGAAGTGTCACAGGGGATTCTGGCAATAATGTACATGATTTGTACTGGTAGTGTGTCAAGCCATAACATTTTCTTTTGACACAGGGGTCAAAATGTGCATCTTTTAGAGCATTAAAACGTTAAATGGTAAGTTTCAAATTATTCCTTGATGCTCTCTCTGTAATGACTGTTTGCTCCTGCTTCTCTCTTCTCTTAGCTTTGAGCATCTAAATCTAGTTGAAAATCATGTATTGATACCACTTGAGGTGCTAATTGTTTCCTGATAAAATGTTCTTGATGAGTTAGGAGGATCTTACTTCTCATCCACTAAAGAAGATTCAGCAAGAATTGAATTTTCAAGAGTAGTTTTTTTAAAAAACCATTTTTTTTTGCCTATGTCCTATGTCTTTCCCTTTCATTATTGCATATTGAGCTTAGCAGTTGTTTTGAACCTTGTGGATTGCTTGTCTTAAGTCAGTGTTGTTCCTTTCTGTGAGATGTTTATAGATCCAGCTATGTCATCTTTAAAGCAGGCAACCCAAGGGCACAATGGCAAAGGACAAAGCTCCAGTTTCAGAGCCTTTGTGTGAGTCCAAACCAGCCATGGTACTCAGCACAAGGGAAGGTGCTGTGAAGAATCCTTCTTGCTCGTTAGGTGTACCAGCATTACTGCTTTCAGATGGCATGTCTGAAAGTTGCCATGTTGAATTTTTGACAGTCGTTCTTATACCTCTTCTCACTCCAAATCTACTTCTGCAAAAAATTTTACCTTTACAAGTGGAAAACACAACAAAAGTAATGCTTCATTCAGAATAGGTTGAATTTAGGTATCAAAATGAACTGCTTGTGAGAGTTCACGACAGGAGTTTATTCATCCAGACCAAAAAAAAAATTCTTCTGAATAATCAAGGAGATAAAATTCAGTGAACTGTGTCAGTTTTATTCTTTATTAACCTGTGTTAAGAAAGAACACTGAAGTGTATAATTTTTAGTCTATAGTCTTAAAAAACCTGAAGAAAACAACACATAACACATTTCAGCTCATTATTTATGCATGTTCTCTGTTGTGTTTGGTGCCCTCTGTACATACAGGGCAAGAGCTGCAGTGTGGCAGCGGGGGGTTGGGGACATTGCTGGTGGCCATAGAAATGAATCCTGTGACTTCAGCTGTTGACAGAGTGGCAGAACACTTTCATTTTCTTTCTGCTTGGCTTGATTCCTGTCACAGGCGATAGCTGGAGTTGTCTAGAGTAATAAATTATGAAAGCTAATGTAGCTTCTTTGTTCCACTTCATTTCCTTTGGTTCTCATCAGACTTTAAGAGGGGGGGAAAAACTATCCTCAGTGCTGAGTGCACAGCTGAAAGTATAGAGAGGAAGACCTAAGAGCTGTTTGTGAGATCAGCCAGCATATGTAAAACAAGGTTATATTTTTTCCCCAAACAATCTAAAAAATTCCAATTGAAAGGGTAAAACTCCTTTGAAGAGAAAATCATGTTTACATTCTAAACAATAAAAAAATACTTGTCTCTAAAAGGCAATTAATTAGCAATGCCTATGGCAGGAGATAGCCAAAAATTCTGCGTGAAATGAGATGAGCACGGTAAGAGTGTTGAGGTGAGACTTGGTTGCTCTCTAAGTACAATAAAGCAAACATTGTTTTAGATTTGGATATGGTTTGTGTGCTATATTTGTTGTTGTTGTAATGATTGATACCAGATTAAGAATAGGTTTGTAGTCTACTGTCTCTTGTAGAATTGGAGTTAGGGGTGGTTTTTTGTTTGTTTTGTTTTCATTAAGATATCTGCTTAGGGAAATAGACTTTCCCATTATAGTGGAAACACTGAAATTTCGAAGCACACGTAGAGGTTACTTATAGCCAAAACAACCTCTTAACAGGGGACCAGTATCAAATGTAATTAAATCCTGTGTAAATCAGTAGTCCCTCTTTGAAAATCCAGCACATTGCGCCTAGATTTTATTGGAAAAATTAGAGACAAATCATTACGGAGATGTGTGGGGAGAAGACATCGAGCATCGTGCAGAATACTTCAGTGGCTCTCAGAATCCTTGTTGAAGGAACAAATGTGTTGTCAGTTAAATGATGATTTCAGCAATGAAAAGTGACTTTCAGATCACCTGGATTGACACCAATCCAGGTCTTCGTTAGTGCTTCTTCTTTTTCTAGTCTAGAAGCTTGAGGCTTCAGAATACAAAGGCTCTCATCAAATGCAGGATCTCTTCACGAAGGTGTGATCTTAAAATGTAACTTGTTGAAGATGCCATCTGGTGGCATGTGCTTGGTGTGTCTGGCTGCTTCCTGATGCACCTGCCATCAAGGCCATATATTCTTCAATATGCAAGAGAGGAAGACCACAGTGGTAAGGCCAGAACACAGAGGTCGCCAGCTGTTGCTACGGGCACAGGCTGGAAGATGACCTCAAGTGTGGGAGAGCAGATAAGCATAAGCAATTAATGCAAGTCAGCCTTTTACTTTGAAGTCTCATTTTCTAAATAAGTGTTTGGGAAAAATGTCAGGTTATCTTACTTGGGGAGGCAGTGAAGAATAAACTGGGTTTCTCTTGGATTGAGGCAGCAATGAAATGATAAAGATCTGAAGCCTTTACTTGCTGCAGATTTTTGTGGTAGAAGGAAATGTGTTTCAATTGCATAAACAAAACTTGAGTGTGTGTGTTCTAAAACCTCAAGGTCTGTATATTCTTTAAGAATATCCGGAATATGAATATCACCTTTCCTAGTTTTTTGGTAAAGCTTCTTTTCTTTGAGGAGAGCTTTTCAGGTCTAGCATTAATTGAATGGGGAAAGGTTAGAACTCTGTAGCAGTAGCAGTTTATTCGCCGGGCTGTTGAAGCTAACTTACTCACTTTAGCTAGTTTAAACAAAATCAAAGCATTAGTCTGCCAAAAGACATCTATCTTCTCATAACATTTGCAGGTTCTTTGGCTCTTAATTCATCACACTCTTTCCGTAGGCACTACTGACCTATTCTCCAGGCTGCAGCTTTTTCCAGCATAGGTTTCATTCAGTAATGAAGATAATGTTATTTTTGTTTTGTTCTTCTCACATTAAGCCGTTTTCTTAAAATAATTTTTGTTGACCAGTACCTTTGAAAATCGCATTGTGCTCCCTCTTGTTCAAAACAGGGCCAGCTTCAAAGGTAGATTGGACCAAATTCTGCCACTTGTTTTCTTAACTAATCCATCTTCTTCTTTACTTACGCACATTTGTCCTTCCCTGTCAACATGGTGTTCCTGAACAGACTTCCTACTATTCCAGCTGTGTAGTGAGGGAGGGAGGTTAACTTTTCACAAAATCTATCATATTCTTCGAGCATCAAGGCTGCCCCTCATGACTATGCTTCTTACTGTCTGTTCCTGTTTTGTCAATTATCCATATTGTCTGTTTTGCTCCAAGAACCTCAGTGACTCATCTGAGCTCAGATGGTTTTGTTCTAAGCCTCTGAAACATTTCTTTGATTCTTCATAGAAGAAGGACCATATGCAGTTCCCTTTTACCTTTTTGTTCTTTTCCCTTGGTGATTTTATACTTGAGAAATCTGGCCTGGGAAGAGTTGTTGTCTAAGCACTGAGATGTCTCTTCTCTCAAGACCAAGTCCTTTGACACTTCGTGGGAAAGGCGGCGTTGAAATTTAAGCTGTCTTTAGAAGCTACTGCTCTGCAATGTGCGATGGCTCTTCCCCATTACCAGAGTGTGTGGGGGAGAGCCTGGTGTTCAGAGGCTGTTTTGGGTGCCAGCAGCTGTTTCATCTGCACCTTCCTTGAGTACCTACCCTCTGTCTGCCTTTGGACTCACAGACCATTGCTGATGCGAGCATGACTTTGAAGAAAGAGTAATAATGAAGAAGATGTGTTCAGCTGCTGTGTCACCATCCCCACTGAATCTGTCTCGGGGATAGATGTTATTTAAAATATTAATTCTGTGTCCTCAGGGATACGTAGGCATTGGATCTGACTTGCAAAAGATCTGATTGTTACCTTAATTCCATTCTGAGGTGGCACAAATATCTTGAAACTTTTGGAAGTGAAGTATTTGGTTCAACTCCTGTTAGTGTATTGGGATGGGGGGGTATAAAAAAAAGACCTCGCCAAAGTATCTTTATTTACAGAAAGGCATGGAGTAAGGTATTTTGGTAGGAAGGGTATGTTTCTAGTTGCAGCAATTGGATTCATATTGACAAGAATTTTATGGAAAATACAGATGCTAATGGTTAGAATTTTTATTTGGTGTCTGTTCTGCTGCATTTTACATTTTTTCTTGTGAACTAGAAACCTTTTCCAGTAAACAAGAATTTATATCTAGAGCATGTATCATATGTGATCTCAAAGAGCAGTTGGTACAGCTGATAAATGTGTTGGGAGGTGCTGTATTGGTTGTGGGGCTCTGGTGTATTTGCATGCATGGGGGGAATAGTGTAATTAACCACATTAAACTGAATAACACACAGCCTCCCCATTGTTTCTCTTTATGGATGTAATTAGATGCTGAGAGAACTATAGCAGGAAGTAGGAACAGTTTCCTCCTGCCACCCCTCAAACAAGTTTTCAGTTCCAATTAAAATAAATTACATTTTCAACCAGAAGAGATTACTCACATGATATCTATGTAATTTTTAAACAGGCATGGAAATCCTGGTGTAGAAGTAAATATTAGAAAGGAGAAAGCAAAGGAGACTCATTTAGAAAACCTGACGAATAGGAGTTCAAAAGCTGATTCTTAGAATTGCTCAGTTAGTTTTCACTGAGAAATCTACCAGAGGTTGAATAATGGGGCTTGAAAGCCTCGTCACAAAATTCTGGGTGTTAGAGATTTCTTTAGTTAAACTATATGATGTGCTTTGACACTTTGACTAAAGAGCAAATTTTCATAGTTTTATATAGTTTTTAAAAACCCCTTTATCTTATGAGACTTCTTACAGAAGAAGTAACTTTCTGCCCAACACCTTTCAATTTTGATCCATCAGATGTTCCCAGTGTCCATTCCTCACTGCTGTCACAATAGAACTTATAAAACAAACAGAAGAAACCTCTTCATTATGGCGCAGTTAAGTGGAAGGATAGGATTTTTTAATCATTATTTTTTCTGAAATCCCATGTGTTTTATGTCAAAATAAACCAGTTGTTTGGTTTTAAAAGAATCAGTAAGAAATGAGAAGAAAAACCACCTAGTGAAAAATCACGTAAAAAAGGAAAACCCTAGTCTTTTCAGCTATGATAAGGTTTTAAAATTAAGACTATATTTTCATTCTTAGTAAACTATGCAGGGGGAATCAACAGTCTGCTTACTAAATGTTGTCCAGTACAGGAGCCTCTTGTCCTGTTCCTGAGAATAAAAGGATGGGTAAGGTGGTGCAAGAAAGATTATTCAAGAGATGGAAATTCCTAATTCTTTATTATCATCATACAATTCTAGTGACTTCTAAATCTTTTGATAGACATTATGATGAATGATAGCTGTCTTTTTTAGCTTAATCATGTAGAAAAGTTTAATACAATCACAGGAAAAAAATGTTTCCTGTCCTTTCCCTTATTATTCTGACTGTTGAAGAAGGTTTAAATATCATTGTGAAAAAATAATTAGTATATTAATAACACTGGTTTCCACACGTGGAAAGTCTTCATTTCAATGGTTCCTTAATCTGGGTCTCTGTGATACTTGCTGTGTATATTATTTCAATGCATTAATCAAACTGAGGGGGATGTGGTATAGGGAAGAGTCTTGGATCAAGCAGAGGGAAGCAAGTATATTTCTAAAATACCATGGAAGTGTATATTTTTCGGTAGTTTCTTTCTCTGCAGATGCGGTCAAGCTGTGCAAGTATGTCTGGTGGAGCAGGATTTTGACAATGCTAATGCTTGATGGTCTTTTGTGGTTATCCCTCCATGCTTTCTTCTCCATTGCATAAATGTACTTTTGAAGCACTTTGTGCAACACATTTTTCAGTCCAAATTCAGTAGTCTTTGATACTTCTTGGAGGAGGGAGAACTCCATCCTCCAAAACATAACATGATCTACAGCCTGACAAGTACAGTAATTTGAAGGTTATGGCTGGGAGACTGTGTCTTGATTTTAGGTATAGAAAAGCAAAAAAAACCCAAAAAACCCAGTGTTTGGAAAGAAAAACCAGAGATAGAAACTAGCTATCAATATATGCTTGTTTCACTGGGGTTTGGAGCAACCTCACCTTTCTGTGCATTTTCAGAATGGCTTATTTTGTGATGTTTAATATAAAGGTGATAATGAGTTTTGGACTGAAAATCTGAGCTGCATTTGGAAGATTTGATAGCAGTTCATGTCTCTGCAATCGTGTGGTAAACTTGCAAGTAAAAGCATTGCAATGACAATTCAATTGGAAAATTAATGGCACAATGTGGAAAATAGCTCATTCTCCTCCCACTTCTTCCCCATCCTTTCATCTACCAGAGTAGTCTAATTCCTGGCAATTTTCTTATTTTCTCTGCAATTTTCCAGTGTCCTTGATGATATCAGGAAAAGTACAAGTCTTAATTGCTTCCTTTTTTGAGACGTATGAAGAGATTGCTCTTCATACTTTTTTTTTTTTTTGGTGATACATGCTGTTGCTTTTTTGGGTTTAAAGTTAAAATGCTGAGACAGTTTTTTAAAACTGGCTGTAGTAGTAAATTCGGCCCATTACATAAGGAATTCAGAGCATGTTCCTGTCACTGCTTTAGTTTGCCAGCCACGTAACTGCAAATATCTTTTTTGGTCTGATGCAATCACTGAGTTATTATATTACCATTATACATATTGTCGGTTGAAAAGAGCAAAATAAGTCCTGCAGAAGATTTTTCCTCAGCTGAGCGGAACTGGGCTTGTAGAGCCTCCATTTTCCTTTCACCTCTTGAATTGCTGAGCCAGTGTTAAGTGACCCTTTCCTCCAGCGTGGCTGTTGACCTCTTGAGTGGCCTTTGTGGCCAGCTTGGCTGGCTGGGGCTGTTCTGTGGCAGCCGCCTGAACTGCCTGCTGGCTGGCCTGTGCCCCTGGGCTAGGGAGCTCCCCTGGATCCGCTCATGTTCAGCTCTTCCAGCTTGCTAAGCCCACTGAAGTCTACATTGGCAGAAGTCATGTAATTCAATGTAGTGCCTGGCTTTTTGCTGGTGTAGTATGCTTAAGCAGATCATTTCACTCAAGGATGTCTCTGAGCCAGGAGCTGGAGAAAGGGGGTAAGGAGAATTGCAATGGCCAGGAGCATGAATGGCTGATGCTGCCACGGACCCCTAGGCTGAAATTACGTTTGCTTATTAGGGAAGCTGAAGGTACTCTGTCATATCTTTGAAATAGGGATTTTTCTCAGTGCTTGAGAAAGAATACCTGGTAGTCAGTACCAGTACCTGTTAAAGTCAAATGTGTAGTCTGGGCATGTTTAATATGCTTTGGCTGTGCGTGTAATGCTTTCTAAATTTTCCTGTGTTATGCTACGGAAATTATAGGAGTAATGCAGCATTTCTTGAGAAGAAATTTGCTATAATCCTTAAATTGCTACTAAATGGAAAATCTGCTGATTTTTTTTGAATATTTGTGGAATAATACTAAGCTCAGTATTTGAGTCATCCTGTATCAAATGAACTTTGATGCTTTTGTCATCAAGAAATTCAGTACAGCATGACGCTTCTTCGCTATGATTTCTATCTGGTAAACATGCCAAAATTGTACTTGTGCAATTTGCTCAAAACATGAAAAGACTGAATATGCTTTCATGGAAATAATTCTCTCTGGAACCAATGTAAGGGAGGAGCTGTTCACTTCTAGGCTTAAAAAGAATCAAATTGGTGTGTATGTATGAATACACAAGATAAAAAACTCACACTTACTTTGAGTTGGCTTTCGTGCACTTGCTTGTATATGTGCACACATACTGCACTCTGTCGTGGTGAAACATCACGTAGTGTATACATTTGACATTTAAAAGTTGTTTTAAATGGATCTGTTAGAATGGGTCCAGAGGAGGCCATGAAGATGCTCAAGAGAGCTGGGGTGCCTCTCCTGTGTGGACAGGCTGGGAGAGCTGGGGCTGTTCAGCCTAGAGGAGGCTCTGGGGAGACCTTACAGTGCCTTCCAGTACCTGAAGGGGCCTTATAAAATAAAGAGGGAGAAGGAGATTTTATATTGGCATGTTAGGACAAGGGGCAGTGGTTTTAAACTGAAAGAGAGCAGGTTTAGAACAGGCATTAGGAAGAAATTCTTTGCTCAGAGGATGGTGAGGTGCTGGAACAGGTTGTCTGAAGAAGTTGTGGATGCCCCATCTAATGGGGGCTGTCCCTCCCATGGTAGGGGGATTGGAACCAGGTGATCCTTAAGGTCCCTTCCAACCCTAACCGTTCTGTGAGTCTGTGATTCTATATTTGTGGTGTTTACAGAAAATAAGCTAACGTTTTTTTTTCAAAAGGAAAAACATGGTATGTGCCAGTGCTCAAAATTACGGTGTGGATTGCAATTGTGTTTGTTACTTGTATACTAAATACTAGCTGATTATATATTAGATGCATCTCTTGATGAGGCATGCCTGTATTTTGCTGCAGTTTTTCCAGTGTTTTGAGTAGCATCTTTGCAAGTTTCATTTTGTGATACTCCAAGGAATGTCAGTTTAAAAAGTAATTTTTGGTGTCTTAGCATCCATTTGCTTCTTTTTCTCCTTTTCAAAGATTATGAAGGCTTTTTGTCTCTGGTGATAAAGGATGTGCTTGCTCTAGGTTGTATCCTCTTTATCATAGAATTAGAGAATTGCTTAGGTTGGAAAATACCTCTAAGATCATGGAGTTCATTTGGTAACCCAGCAATACTGTGTTCTAATGCTAAACCATGTTCTGAAGTGCCACATCCACACATTTTTTGAACACTTCCAGGGATGGTGATTTCACAAATCTGGCAACCTATTCTAATGCTTGACCTCCCTTTCAGTGAAGAAATTTTTCGTAATATCTAATCTAAACCTCTCCTGGCACAGCCTCCTTTCAAGCAGTTGTAGAGAGCAACAAGTTCTCCTCTGAGCCTCCTTTTCTCCAGGTTAAACCACCCCAGCTCCCTTAGCTGCTTCTCATCAGATTTACTCTCTAGACCCTTCTCCATCTCCATTGCCCTTCTCTGGACTTGCTACAGTACCTCAATGTCTTTCTTGTGGGGAAGGGCCCAAAACTGAACGCAGGGTTTCAGGAGTGGCCTCCCCAGTGCTGAGTACAGGTGGATGATCCATTCCCTGGTTCTGCTGGCCACACTATTGCTCATAGAGGCTGGGATGCCCTTAACTTGCCACCTAACCTCGTCTAAGGAATGCCAACATCTATTTAACTTTGTATTCCATTCTGGTGCAAAGCCTTATTCTGTGTTTCTGAGCCAAGCTGTGGAGACTTGAAGTGGTGATTTTTTTTGATGTTGTCTCCTCTTCTCTCTGTCTTCTTCTTTTCCAAAATCTTAAGCAGTTATTGTGGTGTTCCCAGCCTTCCTGGGACAGGCACTCAGCATTATGTCTGTTTCTATTTCACGTCTGGGTGAAGACTGCTTAAATACCTAGACTGAGAACTACATAACTCTGTTTAAATTTGTTTATTAAATCCCCTTTTCTTTCACCAGAACCTCTTGCTGACAGGATGGTGAGAGGAAGAAAGTTAAACTTCTCTTTCTGAGGAGAACTTGATGCACATTCTCTCAGGTGCTCTCTAAGGTTAGAAAACAGTATCTCTCAGACAGGAAAATCTAAATCACTTAGAAAGATCTGTTTCTTAAAGCATCATGCAACATATTTTTGGAGCAATTTGTGTTGTACTAAGTCATTTCATATTGAAAGCAGAACAGCGCTTTTGCCTGGTCAGAAGCCCTGTGCAAATTCTCATCCAGCTGTCTTCTTCCACATCTCCCTCCTGCATCAGCTTTCAAAGCTAAAAGCAACCAACCTGCTGTTTGCTCATCTCTCTGCTTCCTCAGTGCTTCTGGACTTGGCTCTTCCCACTGTTTCTCTTTGCTCTCTCTGGAGCCCCTTTCCTCTCTTGGTCACTTCGTTTTCTAAGAAACATGTGACATCCATGCAAGCTTTCACTTTATCTCAGCTGCCCTTTAAATGCTTTGTCTATGGGCTGATATATAGATAATGTAGAACTTCCTCTGGAAGTTTTTTAGATTGGTGAAGCTGAGTTGCACATTTTTGATACCAGTGTGCCAGTTCTTTATCAGCTGTTGTCTATATGTGAGGTTTAAAACATCAGAGTCCCCATAGAGAAGGGGGAGATCTTTCACCTACCGGGTGGTAAGCTCAAAGTCAGGTAAGGTCTACAGTCAGGAGCAAGGCAGTAACTCGTGCCCTGCCTCAGAAAGTCAGATCTGTCCTTTGAAGTCTGGGGAGTGTCTTTGGCGGCAAGGTGGAAGACAGATGGCTGAGACACCCTTTCCCTGAATGTAGGCAGGTGCCTTGTGAAGCCTCGAGGCACATGACACCTCTCAACTGCTGGAGAAAAGTTCCAGCCACCACCTGTGACTTGAACTTTTTGCAAGGCAGCTACTTATATCTGCAGCAATGCAAATTCAGTTTTTACTTTTTTTTTTAATAGATATTGCGAAGGCTCATTATAAACAGAGTTGAAAGGACTTGCGTTTTAAAAAGAAAAGAAATCTCTTTTTAGTTCCGCCTTTCATCCAGGTCACTTCAATAGGCTCACAGCGAATCTCACAGAGCTGCCTTAGTACCTGTTGAATATTCATCTGCATGAAGGGAACACAAAGTTTCAGTTTAACAGGCTGTTTAAATTGACTCCTGGGGTGCGAGGAAATGTGAGGATACATTACTTGATCTCAAGTATGTTTGTTAAAAATTTTTAGTAAATTATGTAGAAAGATGCAACATTTAAAAAAAAAGCTGACAAAATCATGATGTAAAGGAGAGTGCCTGTCTCTTCCCTTCAGGAGAATGGAGCCTGCTTTAGATGTCTCTGAACTGGGGATAATTAGAGGTCTTTGTGGGTTTATTTTTTGTGGGTTTTTTAAAAGTTCAATTAAAATACTTCTGTTCACAAAGGAGCTTAAATTTACTACAGTTTTCATCTCAGACTTTTTTTACAGCTTGTGCAGTTTTGGAATTAAACAGGTAAACTGCATTAGCTCCTGGTTGGACTTCTGAAACTTTTAGGCCTTTTTTGTGTAACAGTATGAAATATGGTTTTCTGCATTTGGTAATGCTAATAGTAGTACTACAGCGAGTGCTGGAATAATGCTATGCAGTGACTTTAGACACTACATCCATGATAGACTTCAGTAACAGATGTGACACCACAGAAGTACCTAGTGTAATATCTCATTTAAAGGGATGTTAAAAGTGTTTTTTCCTTTGGAATCAGATGTTAAAAGACCTTTTTTCCCCACTTGGAAATTGGGCTTTTGTGTTCTTTTCTCCCGTCTTAGGAAGAATGAACTTCTAATTCACTTGCTGAGGTTGATTTTTCTAATGACAGCAAGCACTGTTTTCTGTGGTTCTCAAAGGAAATGTAAAGCTTGGTCCCCTGCTTAATGGATGGCTGCCGTTAGTCCTGCCAGTGAGTCTTGGTGTAGTTAATATTTCATAACTAGGCAGAGTGTTTGCTGGAGAGTTTTAATGTGGTGGGCTCTGGTCTTGGGAACAGCTTAAGGGCTCTGTACCCATGTGAACTCTGACAGAGGGAGCACAAATCACTCTGTGTCACTGCTGATGTTTGCAGAGATTTCAGCTGTGCTTTTAATTGCTTATTAACATTTTATTCCAAATATTTTTCTGTCAAACATCTTTTAGGTGTCTCCTAGTTTTGTAACAGCATACACACAAATAGGGTTGAAGTAAGTGTTCTTTAAGTTACCTCTGTCTCAAGGTACTGTACAGCAGTACAGCCTTCCTGCTTGGTGTTTCTAGAAGTCAGAGACAGTTATACTGAGTTCTGTTAATTCTTTAATTCCAGGAGCTGGCTGCGGTATGTAGCAAGAAGTGTCATAGAGACCTTGGTGTTAACACTGTTTTGGTTCCTACATTAGTAGCAACTTTTTCTGGAATGTGATGTGCCTTTTCCAGTTGTAATTTTTGTTTGTTAGCTCATTATATACTGCCTGGGCAGACTGATTGCTCTTGGCAGATGTTTGCTGTTCTTAGCATAAGCAGCTCATAGGCAGCCACTAATTTTTTTGCTTTGCCACAGTATCCTCTGTGGAAGTGACCACTTGTGTTGGTCCCTGACACAGTTCTGGGTGGCTGTATTAATGAACATCTTTCCTGAAATGGTATTTTTGTCACTGGATTGTCTCCCAAAGGAGAAGAAAACAGTCATTTCTCACAGGCTGAGTTAAGCCTGTGGTAGCTGTGAGTTCCAGAGGTTGTAGGGGGAACAGTGGCTGAGCACTGTTGTGGATGTGTCAGTGACATTGCTTCTCTGCAGCAGTTTCTGGGGAAGGGCAGAAGTATGGGTGCAGAGTAATCACTGGGAAAATTAATGTTTGGTTAATAAACTAATTGGAAGTTCTTTAAGTAAAGCTAAAAAAGGCATAACGTTTTATTTGTGAGCTGGCCTGAGAGGAACATGGGTCAACCTGTTAATTCCTTAGTCTGAACATGCCTCGTGATACTGCTCTTTGACGTGTTGCTATTCCCCTTCTTTAACATTGGGGTCAAGCACAGTCAGAGGTTGCAAATGCTGTTTTATACTGTTCAGAACAGATGAACCCTCAGTGGTATTTAACCTCTAGTTTTTATTAAGTTTCATCTAGTATGTATGCATCTCTCCCCCCTCCCACTAGTTGTGTTCATTTAGGCTGCTTTTTCTTACCAGCAGAGATGAGTAAGAGCTAAAGACTGACCCAGTTCAGATACTGTGATGGAACATGCACCTCTGGGAACAGCAGGACGTTTTCTCTGTAGCATGGCTAGATACGTTGCTCCAATCTCTGTGCTGAAGACTTAAAAACCCTCATGTTTTTTAAAAAAATGGAAAATTAGGTGGCAATTTGTATTCTCTTGAAGCATGTGGAGGTTTGAGGCTTTATTCTTTGAAAAGGTATGTTAATTTGGTGCTTGTCGGAAAGGTTATGTGAGGAGCTGGCTCGCTTGTAGTACTCTGTGAAGGCAGTGGATGAAATAGTTTGCTTGTTTACTATTCAGAGGAACACAGTGACAAACAAATAATACAAGTTATAGTGGTAGCATTCCAGAAAACAGAAGATTTCGGGGGTTAAAAAGGTAAATTGGAATGGATTATGAACTCCCAGGAAACAACATCCAAGCAAATGGTAGGATTTGAAGACCAAGTTAATTTCCTTGTACTTTAATTTTTTATTCCACTCTGAGGATTTGTGTGTAATGATGTGTGCAGTGGACTGTCTGTAGCCAAAGGCTTTTAGAAAGTAGTCTGACTAGGTCGTTGTTTCATCCTGCTGAAATGGATGAGGATTTACAGGGGACAGAATCAGACAGATGTTAAAAGGTTTTGAAAAGCTCCCCATTCATACATGCTGACGAGATTAATGAGGCACTTCCCAGCTCGGAGCATAATTTTTATATGCAGTTTATGCTTCTCAATTGAAAAAAAAAGTTCCCTTTTTAATTCCTTCTCTTTAATACAAATGTTTTGTTTACTTTTTCAGACTTCACTATTGACTATTCCTTAGGAATTCGAAATTAATTCAGAGCGTTTGCATGTATATTTTCTATCTGCTCCAATGAGAAGTTAGTGGTGCTGATTGGAAATCATCCATCAAATTTCTGCATAAGTTTAAAGCACTCTAGAAAAATATATAGTAGATTGAAACAAAATAAAACCAAGAATTCCTTCATTACTGAACACTGTAGTAACTAGAAAAGTGTATATGTAATGTCTTAAAAACACAGAGTGTGTTTTTGTTCTACAGGTGCATCCTAAATGAATAGAAGTACTGTGCAGAAGTACTGTCTTTTTTTTTTTTTTTTTTTTTTTTAATTTTTTTAAAGATTTTTNTTTGTCTTAAATTTTTAATGAAGTTGCTTCCACCCAGGTGGTCAGCATCTAAAACCTGTAGACCAGATGGTTCTCTCTAGGAGAGTGAAACACAGAATTGCAGAGGGCAATCTTAATGGTGCCAGACCATGCAGGACAATCTGCTGCCTGAGCTTGCCTTGAAAGCAGAGCAGGAATAACCCAGAATTAACAGATGAAAAGTGGTCACAGGCCAAACTGGGGCAGAACATAATCTACTGGATTATTTCTTGGGGAACACAAAGCAATACTTGAATAGCAGCAGATGAGAATGAATTTTAAATATATAATTGTGCTTGAGGCTAATTTTCTGCTTTTGCCTATTGAGTTGCTTAAAGTTACTGTGGGGAAAGACAACTGGTTTTTAAATCCATGCCCCCTACTCTGTGATAAACCCATAAATATGTGGCTTGCTGAGCATCAGCAAATAGATGTAGAAGGAGGACCTCCCTTTCTAGCTTTACAGCAATCCCTGTAAATCTTGAGGGTTTTGCTTTCTTCTCTTCCCTGAAGGCAGAATCCAGTCATTTTCTGAAGTCATGTGTTCATTTATGTGAGGGATTTCTTTCCTTTCTTTCTCTTGTAATCTAAACTGCTGATTTCCTGCAGATAACGTAACTGTACCTTGAATCAAAATGGTGGTGGTTTCTTTCTCAATGTGAGAGCATCTTTTTCTTTAGGCTTTGAGGAAATATCCTTTTTCTTTAGCAGACGTACGGGTATAACTTGAAAGCCTCTGCGTAAGAAATTTGGGCTTGCTTGCATAAGCTGCTGCTTTCATCTCCTTCAGCACATCTGCATCTTGCTTTTCCTCAGGGGGCTTACAGTGTCCTGTCTGAGAGGAGGGATGGGTTTGCATCTCAGAGAATAGGCTACAAATGCAGGCAAGCATTAATTTAATACCTCTGTAGCAAGTAGCTACGCTTGATGGAAGTCTGGCAGCAGATGGAAACTCAAGGGGTGAAAGCAAGAAGGAATGTGTCTTGCACCATCCCTGTCTGGAGAGAATTTCTCGATGAAAATTAAGATTAATGGTTATTCTATCCTAAAATTTAAGATGAGTGGGGTGATTTTCCTTTTGAATTAATTCTCTTGGCAGCAATAAAATTCTGGTGTGTAACAGAGTGCTTTGATCTATGCAGTTGTCCTTTTCAAGCAGCTGATGGTGGAAGGAATATAATTAATCTATAAGCATGTGTTGCCTTCTACTTGAGGCATTTTTTCATATTTTGCTTTTATGTATCCTTTTGCTCGTGTATATGTGAGACTGTCAAAAAGAAATCCAGGTTTTTATTGTTTTGTTTAGAATAAGACTTTTTTATTTTCCTATACTGGAACATTTGAGAGAGCAGGTACCAATGTATTTTTTCTTCCAGGATTGAATGCGAGGCCCTCTGTGCTGTCCATCAGTGTTACATGGGACTCTTGTCAAAGCTTTGCTGGTGGTGGCCTATTTATCTGGCTGTAGGTGACTGGCAAAAGCCAGGTGGTTGTGGGGCTAAATGCAGTGTTGAAACACAATCCTCTCCTTGGGAGCTTTTTGTGCGTGCACTGCGGTGAGGTGACTGGTTTCTCCTTTTGAAGCGGCCTTTAACTTCTGCGCTGGGGCAGGGCTCTGTGGTGCCCAGCCTCTGGCTGCGTGTGAAGAAGGGGAGGGCTTGGGATGATGAGTGGGCTTCATTTTATCTGTATATCCACTGCAGAGGAAGATTGTTGCTAGGTGTTTGTGTCACTCTGTCAGCGAGATAGCTGAAATGGACGTGAGGCAATAGGGGTTACTGACCCTGCTGTGGGGGGTACACATGGCTGACATGGAGCAGTGAATTCAGAGAAGGGGATTCCTGATGGTCAGCTAACATACTACAAGATCTCTTCTAGGAATCAAATTTGGTCATGTATTTAGTACCACCTGAATTTACTATAATATTGAATTATTTTAATCTCTGTCATTGGAGGGTTTGTTATTGTAAATTATTATTTAATAAAAGAAGTAGTGAGCCATGCTAATCAGATTGCAGTAGCATTTTGCCAAGCTCTCTGCAGTCATCTAGTAAAAGACAATTTCGGCTTCACAAATCAATCTCTCCCACTAAGTCCTGTCCCCTCTTGTTGTAGGCTGGGGGCAGGGCTGTCCTTACTGGGGCTGAGTAATCGGGATAAGAATTTGAGCTAAACAGCATTTGGGGCAAAACACTTTTTGTACTACATTATTCATCAAATTTTGGTGCAGTTACCAACATTATTCTCTATAACTAAATTCAAATACAGCACTGCACCAGCTACTAAGAAGAAAATTAAGTCTATCCCAGCTGAAACCAGGACAAATAGTTATGCAATTTTTTCAGGTTCAGCTGTGAGACTGTAGTAATCTGTGATGCTGCCCATGTCACAGAAGAGGAAACTCTGCTTTGAGATCATTACGTGAAAGTGAAGGATAAACCTGCTTGGTGCAAGAGGAGTGTAAAGCCAGCAAAAAGACTGTCTAGCATACATGTGATGGTTCAATTTAATGTTTTCTAGAAAATCTGTTTTAAGCACCTTTGCCATGATTTTTGCAAATTTTTGATTTACAAATATTTCCACTGTCTCAATCAGATTTTAGATCTGGAGTTTCAATACAGGCAGTATCATGAAAATGATGTCAAGATTATTGTATAGGGACCTTATGACTATTTTGGTTCTGAAGATGTGCAAGTCAACTTTTGCAAGGTTGGCTGGTATAGCTGGAACAGCCACCAAAAGTCAAAAAACTGTATATGGAAATTACAGAGATCTTAAAAATTAAAAGGAGAAATTACTTCCAGCTCTTTATCCCCAGACACCTACCTCAGTAGGAAGCTACTGGAGTGACTGACAGTGCATAATTGAGTCTCACAGTTTTAATGTGCATCTTCAAGCAAACTTTTTTTTTTCAAGAGGCCATTACTGAAGATGATGATTTTTACTTGCATCCAGATGCGTTACATTTCTGCAGGGTAATTGTGTATCTGCAAACAAGGTTGAGAGGAATCAAGGAATTTTAAAGAAAGGGACTAGTGTGGAACCTAACAATGATCTGTCTCAACAAAATGCATGTATATGAAAGTGACCTGAGGGATTTCTGAATGTGATGGAAATAAATAAATTTGCTCTTCTCAGGATATTGTTTGACATCACTCTCATCCTAATTGCTAGTGCACACTGTGTTATTGCGTTAGGATATGTACACCAAATATTTATGACTAGTCTCTTGAAACTGAAACAATTAAACATGCTGTTCTTGGAAGAATATCTAAGAACCATACAAATAGTTGACTAGTCGTTGCTAGCATATTCTTAGAGGAGCACAACTTAGATCCTGGGTATCTAGTTGAGGTTGCAGGGGTGCCCCAGAATATCTGTAGTGCCTTGCTAGGGCAGGATGCCCATTACCTGGTACAGATATAGGTGAGGGGCTTTGAGAGGCAGGCATGATACCTACTGAAAACAGTAATTGAAATCATAGAGTCATAGAATGGTTTGGGTCAGAAAGGTCCTTAAAGATTATCTAGTTCCCTCACCCCTGCCAAGGGCAGGGGCGCTTTCCACTAGACCATGTTACTCAAATGCCAGCAGAAGGATCCCTTGTCTGTGACTTCACCTGTGCAGAAGGGCCAATATGCCTATCTGCACATCCACCAGCCAGGTCTAACCAAACAATGGGATTTAAAATAGCATTGTGTTGGCTACTGAAAGTGTTTGGGTTTTTGACAAGAATATGACAATGTCTTTGTACTAAGTAGTATGGAGTCAGTGCCTCTTGGAAGTTTTTGTATTTCAGTGCAAGCTTCTTTCAAGAAGGGTTAAACTTCTAAGCCATGAGCTTCAGTGGTGCGGGTGGGTGGCCCGTGCTGGTTATTGCTGCAGAGATTGTCTGTGCTGTGGGGTGGTCTGCATGCAGAGTGGGGGGTGCAGATAGAGTCTGAAATTCTGTTCCTGGGTGTTAAGGTCAAGAAAAACAAAACAACTTGTAATTCCTCTCTTGAGTCACCTACAGAGGTGCCTAATTCAGGATATGTGGCTGCTGCTTTTGTCAAATAGGTAACAGATCATTGCTGGTGAACAGTACTCTCCCTTGCTGGGGGCAGTACCTGGATGCTCTGCTGGGTTTGCCCTGTTTCTGTGTGGTGGTGTGTCATGGTGGGCAGCTGATGTGCTGCTAGGGAATTACAGAATCAGAAAAAACTGAGCTGGAAGGAACCTTCAAGGATCATCAAGTCCAGCTCCTGGCCCTGCACAGGACCATCCCCAACAGTCACACCCTGTGCTTGTGAGCTGTGTCCAAACACTTAATTGAATTCTCCCAGGCTGGTGCTGTGACCACTTCCCTCGGGAGCCTGTGCCAGTGCCCAACCACCCTCTGGGTGAAAAACCTTTTTCTGTTATCCAGCCTAAACCTCTCCTGACACAAATTCAGGCCTGGCTGGAGATGCTGTGCCTGATGCACCCTAGGACATGGTTGGCCTTCTTGGCTGCCAAGGCACTGCTGATTCATAGTCAGCTTTCAGTTAAGCAGGACCCTCAGGTCCCTTTCCACAGCGCTGCTTTCCAGCATCTCATTCCTCAATCTGTACATCCAGGGTTGCCCCATCCCAGTGCAGAGTCTAGCATTTCCCTGGTTGAACTTCATATGAACTTGACCAGCAGCTTTGGCAGTAATGTAAGCAGCAATGTCTTTTGTCTGAAGTTGCACAAAACAGAAAATAAGGTTAAAAGGGACAACTCAGCTGTCAAGAGTTGTAGTCATCTTCCTGGGCAAAGCCTCTCCCCTGTGATAAGTGCTGATTGACAGGAGCAGAGTATGTGTCAAACCTTGGATGATCTAGAGCATATGGGTTACAAACATCTGGGATGACAAGGGACTTTTCTCTGCAGATATTAAAGGAGCCTGCCCCAGGACATTGCAGCAGTGTGCAATTAGGAAACCACCTTGCAGGGTGTTTAGAAGAAGGATGTGGCTTTTGCTGTCCATCTGGACTTTTGCCAGCTGAACTTTGGTCATTCTAATGAACCATTAGCTGATGAACCATTTGCAACCGACCATACACAGGCCTTTGTGTAGGAGCTTTGCCCTACTTTTACGAGGGTGCTGTCAGTGCATCTTTGAAACCTTGCTGGTCTTCAACGTACAGTTAATAATTTTGTGTGTGCTTGAAGTAAAGCAAGCTGTTAATGTTCTCTGGGAGCAGGTATCTAGCAGGCAGGTAAGAAAAAAGAGGAGCTACTTTATTCTGCTTCCTTGTAGCTGCTGTGGTTCACTGGAATTAAGAGACTTGCTTTGGTTTTTATTTTTATTACTTTTTCTCGTATGTATGGAACTCAGTCTGTAGTACCACAGCTAGTAAAGCTTTTTATTGAGCTAAAGCTGTGTTGACAGTACCATGCTATTTCCAAAGACAAAGGGACTGATGGTCAGTAATTAGGCGGCTTGTGGCTGCCAGTTGTTATGCATCTGAAATGTCACAGCTGTACTATGTTTCTAGAGCAAATGGGAGGGGGGAGATGGAGAGGCAAAATTTTAGGCATTTCTGAGATTTTTAGGGCATCCTGCTCTCGTGTTGTCACAGAATGGCTGAGGTTGGAATGGACCTTTGAAGATTACCCGGGCCAGTCCCCCTGCCGATGTAGGCTTGCTGTGTGTAGATGATTTTTAATGGTAACGTTAGGAGATTATCCACCTTTGTGTCTTGTGAATAGCCGTGTGAACTACAGGTTTCTTACCTAGAGTTCCAGAATTGATGCAATGCTATGTCTTTACAGACCTTTCTTACGTTATGTCTTTGTTTAGGCATGTGTTGAGGGGAGGGTAACCCAGCAATTTTGCACTGATGACTTGATTATATTGTCTGCTTTCAGTGAACGCATTTGTGTGATCTCATTTTTCTGTTATTGTTTGGACACACTTGGCATCTTAATTAAGGACAGAATGCTGAGGACAATGTTGATCACAGATTGCAGAGTTAAGGAGAAAAAAAGTTGAAGAATGACTTTGGCCATCACTGTGGTCTGTTACAATGCTGGCTGCAGCATTCTTGCTAAGTATGTAATGAATGCCCTTGCAACGTGTAACAGGAGGGGTAACAAAGAGGTTGAGCAGAAAGAAGAGGGAAGCTGGGCAAGAAAAGTGAGCAGGCATAGTGGCTGATAGATTACATTTTGCAAAGTTACCTACTTCGTTCTCTCCAGATGCAAGTGCAGCTGCTGGTCTGTGCGCAGGTATTGGAGACAGGAGACAGCTCTGAGGAAGCACAACGGCAACAGAAAGAGCTGCTAAGTCGTATCCATCTGAGCTTAGTACCAGGCATAACAATTCATTCCAGGAGAGTATCATAGGATACCATAATTTAGGGTGAAGATACTCCCTTTATAATATTGCAGTCAGGTTATTGTAGGCCTGCATGAGAGCTTCGATGTGGACTGGGCATCTAGGAAGTCAAGTCATCACTGAGGTCACCAGGCTTGTGACTCTCACCAAAATTCTGCCAACCTTGCAGTGCTAAAATTGAGGTGACCTGAGCCCTGTTGAAGGTAGTGCTGCTTTCCAGAAGGCTTAGAGGTTCATCAGGAGATAAATTGTATATAATATTTTCATTAATTATCTTGGCATAAGAGAGTGGGCATGTGCTAGTAAATTCTGCTGAGGACACTCTGTGGGAGGCACTGTCAAATAGAGGACTGGAAATGAGGGAAGAACTGGAAAATATTAAAGGTTGCAGTAGTAAAAATGGGATGAAGTCCTTAGTTCTGTTCACGAAGCTGAGTGTTTCTGTTGTTAGCATCTTGCTCATCATCTTGTCTGTGGAGGAGAAAGTCCTGACTTTCACAGTTAATGGCAGAATGGCTTTAAGTGTGAAAAAGATAATTTCTGTCTTGTCTGAGAAGACGTTTCTAATAAACACAGGCAAATGTTGAGCTGATTTGCATCCATGTGTGGTTAGAAGCTCTGGTTAAACTTTTCTGGAATAACGAACATATTTCTGATTGTATTAAAGTTGAAATTCAACAAAAGCAAGCACAGACAAAATGCTCCAAGGATGAAGGATGCAGAAGCAGTAGAACAGTGCATACTGGAAACAAAAGGTTGAGGAGAAAAAGCTGGAGGAACAATGACTTTCTTTAAAAGCCAGTGGTGGCACAAAAATGGCTGGTCACCTAGTAATAAAGATAAAAGGTCAGCTTGGAATTAGAAGAAAAGTTCTCTGTCTGTGATAAGAGGCACAGTTGACTGAACTGTTCTCATTGCATGCATTGTATCTTCCCACAGTATGATATCACTGGAAAGTATTTAGTCTTTAGTTAGCCCTCCAGGGGCTTCAGAAAGCAATGTTAGGGTAGAAGTAGCCACGTAATTTTTATTTTTTTAATTAACACATGAGCCAGACTAGTTGGTGGTTTCTTTTAAGATTTCATATTGCAGTAGAAAAATGGATCTGTATGCAGATGCTGAAAAATAAATTCAAAATCCTCTTTAGAGTATCTCTGAAATGGCTTTAGAGAACAGTGAGGAAAGGGCCTGTTGAAGAACAAAAACAAATCTTGAAAGTAAATTTCTTTCAGTGTCTTAAACATTTAGAAGCACTAGCCTGCTCTTGTGAAGTCTTCCAGTTGTAGGTGCTGGTGGGAGTTGGTGCTTCTGCCTGATTTACAGGGTTTCACTGGAGATGGAGCAGAATTGAGAAGGAAAACAGAAGAGTCCAAGAGCTGTCAATTTAATTTAATAGGATTTCATTTTCAAAACTGGTGGCATACTTAGGGGGTTGAACTTCTGTTGTACAGAAAACTGTAGTTTAAGCCTTTGGAGGTATATTAAAAGACTAAGTCAGTCGCATTCTTTTTATTTACTGTTGTGTCTGTTGGCAGTACATGTCCAGTGAAGGAACAGTAGTGCTTTGTCAGCAGAAAATGAGAGCACATCGTGTAAGTCACCGATATTTGGCTCCTGCAACATGACTGAGTGGGCCAAATAACTGAAGTGGGCACTCTGCAAATTGAGCACATGGGTAGTAGTGCTGGCAGCCAAACCTCTATCCCATCACTTAAGAATATTGAGCATGCTGGGAAGAGAAGGCTGGGCGGGGTGGGGATAGGAGACCCTGTTGGGAATGTCCATCTGTTCTTCATGCTGATGAGGTTACATGCCTGTGATTTCTTGGCTGGAGAAATTTGACTTAATAAATAAATTTTTAAAAAGCTTCTGTGACTAATAACATCAGTTTGTGCCAGAAGAGGATGCTATCAATTTGGGAGTTAAAAAAAAAAAGAAAACAAGATGTCTTCACTGTGGATCATTCAGCATCCAAGTGAATTTTTTTTTTCCCCCCCCATTAAGATATTTTAACACTTTGGTATCTTATTCAAACTAATAATTGCATGTTTTGGGTATGCTAGTGCACATGTTCTTACAGCTGCTGTTCCCATGTGGGAAGAGCAGTGCTATTAGCACAGCCTCCCGCTGGGGTTATAAACCTTGCTGTTACGTGTTGGGAGAATGAATTGCAAGGAGCTTATTTGAAGAAGATACAGATTGATTTCTGCACATGAACTGTGCTCTTGTTTTACTGTATCACCATAAGTAAGAAAGATGCAAAGTTGTCAAAGGTGTTGAGGTAGTCAGCTTTCTACAACACATGAAGTAAATTACACTTTCGGTATATAATTTGTGAAGTCAGTTCAGTAAGGGGAAGATAGAGGACAAATTCCCATAAAAGATTGCTTACTATTAATTAACAGTGATTATGAGTAATTAAGAGTAGTAAGAAGATGGGTACTGATACTTTGGAAGCATTTTTATTAGTTTTATGAGGTTTTCAAAGTCATTGCACATTTCTAGGCTCTTCCTTGAAAGTTGTTTTCTCCCCTTATGACTCTCAGTATCATAAAGTCACAGGCACTTTCTTTACACTAATAGTATGGAAAAAAGACATTTTTTCTTTGGTGATTACATTTTTTTTTTGCCGTTTACAGTAGCCTGCCTAGTCCTCTGTTAGGAGTCATTAGGCAACATACTGTCTTTTGTGACTTTTTTTGACTCTTCTAGCTTTTGTTCTGGAAAGCCAGCATAACCTACCAAGTCCTCTTTATGAGTCCAAGCAGAAGTTATTACATGAAGATGTGAGTTAAGTCTTAGAAGTGAAAAAGATATTGCTGAAATTCCTTTAAGCTTCTGGGGATATATAGTTAGGAAATACCAGGTGAGGAATAGGTCTTTTTATTTATAGCTCTTGTTTGTTTTCTTTAGTGTAGGACTTTAGGTTAGTATATAATAATTTGTGTTATGTTGTGTTTTGGCTTGATCCTGATAATGGAGAAATGTCAGTATCTGTTGTATCTGGTGAGTTAATAATTTTCTTTCCTGAGGAAGTACATGAGGAGTACTCTTGAAGAATACTGTTCTGCTGCAGCATACCATACAGTTATTGTACTTCTATGTAAGTGCAGTGAAATGAACGCCTCCAGTAACATGTGGAGGCATTTAATTATCAGAACCATTTGTTATTATTATTTGATTTGCTGTTAAGGAAAGTAGCAAGGAAAAAAAGCCAAAACCCTCCTGGGAAACCAGAAGCTTTTTAGATGTGTTTTGTGGTTGATGTTTCATGCTTGTTAACTCCAGGATTTGGTTTCAAAGCCCTTTTAATAGAAATGCTAATGGGATTCTTCTCCATCTTAGAGTGTGCGATAAGAGATTTTTTGTGGGAGAGCAACATGAGCTGCACAGGGCAACATACCATTCAGTAACACTGTCCAGATTTCCATAGAGCTGGTGTTACTGGGATAATATTTCATAAGACTGGGGGGAATGATTAAGTGAATTTCATTGCTTATATGAGAGGAATGACTTGTTTGGGGTTTGTCAGTTTGCTGGCAGTCTGCTCTGGACCATGTGCTTAAACTTGTGCGTGTTCTCCAATAGCGAAAGTATGGGTAGGCAAAACCAAAACATGCCCACCACCACACACTCGAGGTAGGTGCCTCCCTCAGTGTGCACTTCTCACCAGCGAGTGAAAGCTCCCTCCTGGAAACCTTTTTCTTCCTACCTGCAGTTGCAGTGATCTGCTGTAGAGACACCAGGAGTCACTGGCTAAACAGGTTAGCACGGACACCTGCACTGGTCTGATTGCAGAGTCTGGAGCTTCAGGTGGGCTAATTTACCTTGTTTCTTGGGGAGATTCCCTATTCCTGCTGGCCATCTGCTGTTAATCTCTAATATGGCTTGGATCCATTCATGGATTAGAGCATCTGAGAGGCACTGAGAGGACAAAAGACTTTTGAGCAGGAGGAGCATGTTACCTCCTTTGAACTCTCAATTTAGGTGTACAGTCTCTTGGTCTGTCTTCAGTTTGTGACCGGTCATCTTGGTTAGTACTTAAGTCTGTGTGGATTATGCCACTGATGGTGTTAAATCTTTACTTTATGAAAGTAAAGTTTACCATCTGGGTCTTTCATTTCCTTTATTTCAAATCTATGCGGTTATGTTTCTTCCAGTGTCTCAGCTCCTTCTGGGGGTTTTAGTCATACCCAGTGTAATTGTTACTATTCTAAGTTAAATAATAATGCTGTTCTAAAGTTATTGTGCTACTCAGTAGATTGTATTTTGAGCTGTGGACTTCGGCTTTCTGAGCAAAAGCTGATTTAAGTGACTCTAGGCTTGGAGTTAGTGGGGTTTTTTCTCTTCATTTTGCTGTCACCCTGCCAAAGGTAAACCCTTGAGACGAACAGCTGACATGAAGGAAAATGATCTAATGACACTTGTTGGTAATTAGTTGTAAAAATAGGTAGTACTCTGGATTTTTTCCGTAATTCTTGTTCATGCCAAGGCATCTTGCAAACAGGTTTTGTTTAGATTTAGTAATTTCTGGATTACATTGTTTGTTTTCAGCTGGGAATGCTGTAAATCCTTTTCAAATAATGTGTCTGACTATCTGATGCATTCCCATGCAGTATTAACATCAGGCATGCCTTCCCTAAACCTAATACAGCAGGAACTGCTTCCCCCGGAGGTGCAGAGAAGCAGAATTAGGTTTGAATGGAAAAATCAAATAAAGCTGAATTGAAACGAAAAAGAGTCGGCTTGAAAGTGAGGGCTGAGTGTATTGTATTGTAAGCTGTACACCTGCTCAGTTTAGTGGCTAGTGCAAATGGGGCTCCTCAGTGTAGCACGGTACCTACCCCTGCATTATACGGACACTGCCCTCACAATCCTTAAAAATGCATTTGAGGTGCAGCCAGCAAATACTGCCTTACTTCATTGTAGAGTAGCCACCTAACGTTTGACAGCTGTTTTGCATTGTGAGTACCACGCATTGGTTAACTAACAGCACCAGGTCTTTCTGAAGAAATATTTTTATTTTTTTTAACAAGAAATAAAGGAGATGTAGATAGTCCTGGAAAGGAATACCACCTGCTGTAGCACATCAGATGTTTTTCAGCAGTTTCTCAGTCTGCTGGCCATCCATTCTGGTCCTTGCTCAGCGTGGCAGCACAAGGCAGGATGACCTGGCTCCACACCAGTCGTTGCAGTGCCATCATAAACGTGTCACCTGCAATGCTGCGGTGTCAGTCCAGTGCAAGAAGGGATGCTGCCTTCATGATGAGGAGGCCTTGATGCTAACTCTTACACAGATGCTTGATTCATACCGAATCAGAGTCTGAGCTGATGCAGGTTTTCTTGACAGATAAAGTATGAAAATTACAGGATTTCAGCAGAGTTTAAAGGGTTGGAGATAAACCTCAATGCTGTTTTGCAGCCTCATATGCATTTTTTGTATATTGTGGAGCTGCTATTTTTCACCTTTTTTTCCTGGTGGTTTTCAGTGGAAACAGCAACATACTTCTCTTTTTGTTTTGTTTCCTGTTGAAATAAATATCTCTCTAATATTATGGTGGTGATGAAGGAGAATTTTTGTCTGGGATACGAAATCTGTATGTGACTCACGTATATGTGTAGCATTAGACTGCTGATTACAGAGGACCCATTTTCTGTAAAAAATGCCTTGAACCAAGCACGAAACTTGAGTCTGACTTTGAATATACACTGGTTTTGTTTACTCATTCCTTTCAGAATGGCAGATTTTTTCTGGCTTACATAATTTTAAAAATAAAATACAGTGGTAGATTATTAGATGACAGCTGTTGTCTCAAAAATCTATTCAGGTTTTTTTTTTTTCCATCTGTACTTCATTTACTCTTGGCCTCTCAGTTAAGTATGAAGTTGTTCCGGCGTTGAGACTGGGAATCAATTCTGTGTGCCCCAGGTTTTGATGCAGTCCCAGTGTCAGGAAAAGCAGGGGCCTAGAAAACTGTGTTCCCTTCCTTCTCTCCTGCTGTAGCTCTGCTGTCTTTGTCCTGACATACTGAAAAGTAGTGTGAAATGAAGCACAAGGGGAAGAGCAAAACTAAAGTAGGAAATCACAGTTGTAAAGCATATATTGAGAAGAATTTTAACACTGTGCCTATACTTTATTTCAAAAGTTTATAGATGTATTTGCATGATCATATTGTTTTCCTTTGTGTTGGTCTTTCTGTAATTTCTTGCAAAGTCTTCATTTGTCAAACTGAACCCCTCAATATCTGCATTCCTAAACAGGCCAACAAAAGACAGCTAAACTGTGATTAAATCAATATATTTTCCCTCTGTTTGTATTTAGGCACCCTTTGTATTTTGCTCAGGATACATATGGTCTTTGAAGAAAAATACAGCCTTTTTTGTTTCCTCTTGAATGCAGAAAATTACCATTCTTTTTGTAGAATGATCACTTTATTTGTGAAAGGAGTTTGAGGAACAGGTGAAGTGACCTTTTGCAGCTTAGAAATTGCTCCTCTTACACTTTGTGCTTTCCTCTTCTCTTGACACTCCATTTCTCTGGAATGTATCTATCAGCAATTGCAAAACATGAATTTTCAGTTTCTAATCGTTTAGTGAATTAGTGTATTTTAAAAACCAAGATGCACTCTTAATATTAAATAGCTTTCTGTTTTTACAAATGCTGACAAAACAACTTCATGCTGGTTAGCAGGTCAAAAACTGCATCAGCAGTTGTGGATGAATATTAGAGCACTGTAGATAAGAATTATGAAAACTAAAGCGAAGGTGCAAGGAATAAAAAGGGCCTTTTAAGTTACCCAATAAACTCTTTTACTGTTGCCGTTTACAACAGAGAAATATTTCCTGATTGCCCAGCACTAAAGTAGCAAAAGAGGCAGGTGCTGATTCTTCTACTAAATTTTTGATTTGACAGAAAAGCCAGGTTTTGCAGCCTGCCACTTGCTTGCATTGCCTCTAATTGAGTTTTAAATGTTGCAGTCTGTTTCCTGCTGTAATGATGATTTATATCCTTCTAGTTAATGAACTTAGATCATTAGAGCATCCATGTTCAAGGGCTGCCTTGAAAAGCACAGCAGTGCTGCAGTCCACTGAAAAATTATCTTAAATGATGGTTCTTTACCCTTTTACTTAAAAAGGAACTTCACAGAATACTGTTCTTGTAGGTGGCAAATAAAAACCTCTGTTAAAGATAGAACCTCAGTATAGAAAAGTATTTTGGCTAGTCAGGTGTGAAATAATCCCACAAATCATTATTATGAATGATCTCCAGAAAGATGACAGGGTTAGTCCAGTTCTTAATGACTCTATCTTGTAATGCCTTTTCAGGGGTGTGAGGCCCTTTTGGCATTTCAGAACATCATCACAGCAAAGCAAGAAAGACAATGATATTTACTAACTTTGAGTACCAAACCCACAAAGAAAACAAGCAGTTAAGTATTTAGGTATTTTGTTCTCTTTTGCAAGCATTTCTGGAGGTGTTTTTTTCTGAAATGAGACAATAGTCTCTAAATGAGATCTATGTGACTCAGTTTGCAAATGGATATAGATTTAATTGTGAAAGGACTGCTAGAATGCTAACAAGTTTCTTGGGTATAAACTGCCCACAAATTTATTTAAATTGCAAAAATTATCTTCGTTAGTTGAGTTAGTTTTATATAAGATAGTTATTTGTATTCAGTTTTATACAATAAGCCTGCCAGGAACAATTCTGAGACAAGGAGTACAGGGAATATGAAGAATCATTGCTCCAATACAAATCACATTTGGTCCGTATTGTTATCCATGCTACTACTGATAGCTTGCTGGGAATGTGCAGTTAAAATAGCATAGATTTTTTAATGGGTTTGTTGTTGGGTTTTTTATTTGTTTGTTTTGTTGGTTTGGAGTTTTTTAGCAGAGATGTGAATACCTATAGTAGAATTTCGTTGTAGCAATTTTAAAAGGAAAAAAAGGAGATCATTGCTTTCTGGACTTCCAAGATTTGTGCCTGGTGGAGAAGCCTTGCTAGACTGCAGGAGTCGGATGTGTCTTTGTTCTTTCGATTCCCCTATTGCTGCTGTTTGTTTCTAAGAGTAGATTAATGAGAGGGGCTCAAAGAAAGTCCTGAGTCCTTTCCTTCTGAAGTTCAGGTCTGGAAATTGTTCCTTGCTCAGCTTGGAAGGGGCAGCTCAGACGCTTCCAAAATTGGAGGAGGATCTTCTAGACCCTGCCCAGATGTTGAGATTCTCTGTAGTTATGTACTTGGTCAGCCCTCGATGGAAGAGATTACCGTAATGTTGTGCATGGCGAGTTTCTAATCCTTGATCCTCCAAGAGAAATTGTCAAAACATTTCCAGAGTTTTAGGTCTTTTCTATGTGGTCCAGTTTCAGTGAGCCTTTAATCAAAGCTGAAAAGGTATTTGAAATTAACAAAGATGACTTTTTTCATGTATTTAATTCTTAAAATGGTCTTTTAGACTTTTATAATTCTTAAACAAAGGACTAACATTTAGACATCTGTTCTTTGGTGGAAAACCTCAAGTGTTTCCTAGCTGTTCATGCATTCTTTTGAGGTAAGAGAATTATTTGTTAGGGGGTTTTAATTTTTTTTTTTTTTATTTTAGAATTGTCTGTTGTCTGAGACATCATGAAAAAGGAGAAAAATAGGTTAGAAGCCTGTTCTTTTCCCCTTGCGTTATTTCATAGCACATTCATCAGCTCTACTTCCTGTGATGCATAGATATCCCTGCTTTGCTTGGTCACCAAAAAGACACACACAATTATTTTCTTTTGTGGGTGATGATCTTCTAAAACATGGTTGCCTTACTTGTATGTCTGAAGATAAGGGCCTGTCTGCACTAACTCGTATTTTTTGTCACAATGATATGTCTTCTTTTTTTTATAAGAAGCTTCTGTTGATTTTGCTGGGGTTTTTTCTTTCTTTTGGTCACATGCTTTTCAGCTTTCTAGCAGTCTATTTATAGTAGACAGGCTGTTGAAGGTCTTTATTGAATTTCCTCTACCAAGTTGAGTAGTAAATATTTCAATTTGAAATATAGATACACAAGAATACAATATGAAATTTTCAATGAAAATATAGGTTATAAAACTTCTGGAGTACAAGAAAACTTTTGGATGCAATAAACACAGGTTTATGATCCAAGAGGTATTTTTTTTTATTATTTAGCCAGATACAAGAGGCTAAAAAAGAGACAGCCAAGCAATTTCTACAGTTTCAGTGAAGCACAGGCAAGCTGTAACAAACATATGAATACATTAGAATTTTATTGTTTTTATGTGCCTGAAAGGTTTCTGCCTTTAGGTCATTTCAAATAACCAGGTTATTGCAGTCCAAAAGAGAAGCAAGCAGCCTGGAAAGTTCATGAAGTGCAAATAGCGTATTTTTTTTTCTTGGTACACATTTTTCACTTGACAGTAACAAATCCACAAGAGAACTGTTTTCCTGAAATTGCTGGACTGTTGAGAGCCAAATTTGACCGATCAGTTGTAGTAACCATTACAAGGGAGAAGGAGCAGCAGCAATCTGTGCCTCATAAAGGAATATATAAATAGGGTAAAGATTTTGTTTCATTAAATCAAGGCAGCATGTTGTTGGGAATAAAGCCTCTCGCCTGTTTGCAAGCAAGGAATGGAATAACTAGAAATATACATAAAAAATAATATAAATGCCATCAATGTAGAAGATACCAGGTTCATTATTCTTCTCCTGTAAAAAAGTTAGTTTAGCTACTCATTATAAAAAACAAAGGGAATTAGACATTAATAAAGAAATGAATGAATAGGAAATCTGAGTGGACCCCTTCCTTGTAGCGAAGGTCTATTGAACTGAAGTTGGAGTTACGATTTCTTTCAGGGTGCTGGAGTCCAAACTTTCTGTCTGACAATATGTGGATGGTAGTAAGCAACAGTGTAAAATTCAAGCGTCCGTAAGTATCAGTGGACCTATACAGCTTCATAAATCCAGGGTAGACACAGACACGGTTGCTTAAAAACACAATGGAGTCTTGTGTGTTGGCTGTTGTCCTCATCAATCACTGCTGGATTTACTGCATTTGCCTTGACTGTGTGGGGAAGTTGGCACTCTTTGTTTGGCATTTGGCTTTTGACAGATTTTTTTGGTAATACTATTTTTCTTGTTTTAGTGAATGTTCAGCCTCCCAGGATGTTTCACTGTTTTGGTTGATGATTGCATTGTTCTAGTGAAGGACTATGGTCAGAGAGATTTCTGGAGTTGCTTTGATAAGGAAGGGTCTGTGGTTTTGAGCACTTCCTTGGTTTTTTGCTTGCCTCTGCTTTATTGAACAGAAGCACATTCTGCAGAGGTCAGGTTGTCACCAGCCTGCATGGGATGGAACCTCACAGCCTGTAAGAGGTAGTGAAAAGTAGCATTTCTCTCTGAAATTTAGTGGTTATAAGGAGTTGCAAACACCACACAGATTAATAGCATGCTACATGAAGAATTTCTAGTAAAAAAGATACTCTGTACCTGTGAGCATTTCCAGCTCATGGCTTTTGTCAAATCATTTTTCACCAAGGATGTTTTCATGGTCCTCATTTCCTACAGTTGTGAGCCGAATTTAAAGCTGCAGGAACTGCATGCTAAAGAGAGATGAGGAAGATAATTGCAATTTTTAATATCACGAAAAGGATTTTTTTCTTTTTCCATGACAAAAGTAAACTAATCTATGGCTGGTTTGGGGGTTAGTATTGTAGTATATTATAGTTGGAAAGAACATTTTCTGTAATGGCTTAAACTGAAAATATATTTGATCTTAGCCAAAAGCAGACAATGTTCTTGTTCTGTGAATAGAATGACAAGTGAGTCATTCTAAGGAGCAACAGAGTTAAAGAGGAAATTTTTTCTGAAATAAGGGCTTAACTTCTTCAATCCCTGCATAAACATAGTGTTGTGTTAAAAAAAAAATCACCATTACCCAACTTGCATGGTACAGAAATGGGGAAATGCTTATCTCTTATTGACCCATTCAAGCATTATTTTGCTATGTGCTCTGATGAGATTGTGTTACATATAATTTGTATTATCTGTTTGGCTGGAGTGATTCAAACAGCAGAGTTCTTTATCGTGCAAGTGCAAAGTGTAAGGAGTGGAGATCCTTGGATGGAGATACTGAAATCATAGACACTTAATTCACATATCAAATGCCAGTGAAATCTTGTTTGACTGATAGGCAGCGTATTAAACACTTACCTCCCCTTTGAACATCTGGTCTGTAATCATTAAAAATATATTTACTAACCCTATATTAGAAGCCTGAAAGGATGTCATATTTGAGATTACTGGTAGACTACGGACCAGAACAGTGCCATAATGCCAAGTCAGTGTAAGAGAATTTTTCTTCAGTTTTTTTCGCCTGATACTCTATTTGCAAGTTGGTGGCCTTTTCTTCTTACCTCTGTTTCTGAATAGCAGTACTCACTCACCTCCCAGAACAACTTACTGCATGTGGTGTGGTTAGTGGCTGTCTGCTGAAATAATACTTCTTTCCTGTCACTCCCTTCCTCTGACTTTTTGGGTTTTTTCCCTCTTCAGCCAGACATTAGGAAAACAATTCTTAATACAGTGTGAGGGACTGCTTAGCTGGCTTGAGGAGCATAGTGCAAGAGCTAGCCCAAATCTGCCGGACTGCTGTCCCTAGTGCTACCCTGAGTCCTTTCTAACTTGCCTGCACTCATTATGTTCCTAATAACAAGGTTATACAAAGAAACATAATTAAGGCTACTCAGTTCATCAATATGACTTCTTTGTGTTCATTTTCATAATCATCCTTAAGTCATCGCAGTTTGTTTCTGGAACTATTCTTAAAGGTGCCTTTTAACCCCAACCATTCTATGATTCTTGTTGATTTAGGATCAGCATATGGATTTAACTGTCTACTTAAGATCATGTTTAGGTTTATGTTTTCATCAAGAGGAAATCATTGTGGTCAGCTCTTTCTTGTACTGGCTCTCCTAACTAATTATCATGTGAGCTTTTACCAGGACAAAAAACTACTTTGAAGAGCTTTCTCTTGAAAGCACTTTCCTCAAAGGTTAAGCATTTTTCACCAGAATTAGATTTGCGTAAGACTTTGATTATGGAATTTAGATTCTGTAATTTCAAAAAGTCATATTCTGTGTCTTAAACTAGAACTGGAGAAACTTGCACATTTCTTGCTTTCCTTTACATTATACCTGTATACTATCACATGAACACCCATAGTACAGAAAGACTGGATTAAGGTAATGGCTCAAGGCCACTAAGATGGGTGCAAAAACTGAGATTAAAGCTCAGTAGGTCTTCACTGCTGGTTCTTTTCATTCATGCCTCTGAATATAGCCCAAATGCTGCACTTCACTGAATTTCTTTAAGCTAATTGTGCTGGCTCTTGGAGCTCAGGATGCATACAAGTTTCCATGTTGAGACTGATAGTTGCTAATTAAGAGCACAGGAATTTGAGAAATATTATTTTTATTTTCCCTTCTGTTTCTGGGAAATACAGAGTGCTACAGATCCAAAGGTAACAAACAAATGCATTTTTTTGTGAGGAGCCAGTGTTTGTTTTCCACTGATAACACAAACCATTGCACTGAAGGAAGGAGGATGCTCTTTATAATAGAGTGTTGCTTCTGATTCTTAATAAAACACATAGTGGGGTGGGATAAAGCATAAAGTAGGGCTATGATGGCACAGAATGAGGAAACTGTGACAGCAAATGTTATCCCCAGCTGAAAATGGAAAACCTGTATTACCAGCCAACATGAAGTTTTTATGGTTGGGTTTTTAGATACTAGCCATTCATACACTGAAGCTTGACATACTAATACTGCTACCTGTAAAATCTTGTAAATTTTTGGGTGCTTGGAAGGTAATTGGATTGCAGTCTGTGATGGTAATACTGCTCTAAAATTCTGCAGTAAGAAGAGCAAACAAGGATACTATCCATCAAGCCCCTGTAAATAACTGAGGCTTTCTTTGGGCTTTATATAACTATCACTGTATCCATGTAATACTGATGCCTGTGTTTTAACTTTACTGGGGCTGGGATTTATGCTGCTGGGAGAAATACTGATTGTAGAGAAACCTGTTCCTATGAATTGAATTAAATCACCAGAAAAAAAAATCATCCTGTTATTTGAGCTTCTTCTCTTCGAAAGCCCTTTTCTCATTTTGCCTTGTTTCACCTTCCCTGAATTTCATCTGGGGCTTTGTGTTTAAAAGCCAGGCTGTGCCTGCTTCTTCTGCAGGATCTTCCTTCCTCCTTGAAAGAGCTGTCTGCTTCTCGTGTACTGAATTGGATGCAGCAATATAAGGATGCATTGTTCCCTCTCAGGCTATCCCTGCCTTCCCACTGACTGAACCTGTGACCTTATAAACTGTTAAAATTCCTTGGGCCTTTGTTTTTCACATCTGTAAAACTGAGGATAAGAGAATTTTCCTATTGCTATAAATAACCTTGATCTCAGGATATGAGCTGGAAATCCTGACCCAAACACCAATGAAGCACTTTCCTCACAAGTAATCCTTCTGGTGGGGTTATTTTGTGCAATATGCATTGCTCCCTGATGCTAAGTGTGCATTACCAGGAGATAATGACAGTATGCTTGCTTTTACGTTTGCTAAGGAGGATGCTCAGGGGCAGTGCTGACCTTGGGAGGGTGGCAAGAGCTCGTTGTTTCTTTGGGTGTGAGAATGAATGCTGTTTTAGTCCTGTCACGTTTTCTTTTTCCCTCTGTCGCCTAATTCAGCACCTTCTGGTATATGTGATGAAAGCACCTCCCTTTGTTGATCTTGGAAAAAAAGATCTGTAAAATATTCACTAGATCACCATCCCATTTCTAGTGCCTCTCTGTTATGTAGGTTTGACCTGGAATTGAAAATTTTCATTTGGCACCTCACTGCTATAATACCAACTTACTCTTCTGAAAAATTCAGCTGGGGTAGGGTCATGGAGAGAAGAGATTTTTCTCTGCCAGTGTAGGTTTTACAGTACTTGGTAGAGCCTGTTTCCTGAGACTTGTTTCCAGTATTTCCTGTATACACAAAGGCACTCCTTTGCCAGCTAGGCTTATGTACCTGATTTTTATTTTGTTTTGAGACACTGCAAATAATATTGTGACATGAAAAGTAATATTGTAGAGCTATTTTTAAAATCTTTGTGCTGAAGATATTTTTCTAGGCTTAACATTTTGAAGGGCTTCTGCTGCATGGGTTAGGGTTTGGGGCTTTTTTTCCTTCCTTCTTCACCAGAGAATATTAATGACTGTTGTCCTGAAGGTCTTTTCTGATGTGATGTTTTCCCTTCTCTACTCTTTTTCACTCTGCCTCTTCAAATCAAATGTCATTAATTTGTTCTAGCCTTCAGGGGATGGTGGGAGAAAACTAACTCCTATTAGAAGGAGAGAGCGTGGGTGATCTTTACAGACACTAGAGTTGCAAGTGTTGGCAGAGCAGAACACAGTATAGTGTCCTCATGTGTTGCACAGAAAACAGATTTTCCCAAGATGCTCTTCGCCTTTTTTTTTTTCTCTATGCAAAGAAGGGAAGTTGTCAGTCAAGTAACATTGGCAAATGTGGCCTTGATGCTTAATTTGTGGTTTGCTTTGCTGTACCTAAATGGTTAATGGTTTCTGGTTTTATCTTTGGTGAACCAGGCCTCTTTGTGAAAATACGTAATTGCAGTTTTTTGTTAATGCCAGTTCACTCTGGTAGTATAAACTCATCAATTTGCATGCAGTGATTGAAGGGAAAAGATAGATGAAAGCCTATTATAATCACGTTAGATAACCAGATATGAATATGAATGAGATCATGCTTCTTTTGGAAATAGAGCTGTGTTGTTCAATAGACTTAGTATAACAAACATTTATATTAAAGCCCATTATGTTGAGTCTTGTAGTTGTTTTCTTAGGACAAGTTACTTAGGGAGCTGTCTACATGATTCTGACCTTAATTTCAGTAAGTAATGAAGTCTGCAAGTTCTTTCAACATCTCACAAACGGGAACAGAACTGCATGGCAGTGGAACAATGTGTGTGACTTAACCACAGCCATTGTGTCTTGAGCTGTCCTTTAGTGAGCAGAAGCAAATAAAAATATCTGGAGTTTCTTCTTTTATTTTGTACTTCTTCCTTCTTGTTCTCCAGAAAATAAGGAGGAAAATTGCTCTGTCTTTCGTGATTAAAAAAAATAAAAATGTGTGGAACAAAACTGTGGTGTTCTGAACATTTCATATTGCTATGGCAATATATAATGTTCCTCAGATACACGCTTGCATACAAATCTCATTCAAGCTCTAAGATTATGTAATTGAAGGCATGTGACCCTTATATGCGACCTTGTTATTAAATTTTCAGGAAAATCAGAGCCTTCTGGTTAATAGTTGAACCCTTCAAAAACAGTATAGTACGTTCTTCTTGAAGCACCTGAGAATTTCATGCATATAGCTCTTGTAGTTGTTTTCCATCATATTTATGAGTTTTCTGAGGAAGCCCAGTCTTTGATGACTCAGCTACAAAAGTTGGTTTAGTTGATTTTGCTTTGCCTTTGTGTGTCCACTCTAAGTACTCCTTCCTCACTTGGCTTCTTCACTTAGCCTTTCACTTTGGTAACTTTTCATTGCTTCAAACTACTTGCCTGGAGAAATGTTTAGGACATACTTCTCATTGGACATGCAGCCTCTTTACCACCTTATTTTGTAGATCCGTACAAATGACCAGCCACAAGTCTGCTCAGACACGTGCAGGTTTACGTGGTGCAGTCATTTCTTTGTCAGTCAGGCTTTGTAAGTACCAGGTGTCTTTGAAAAGCAGTAAGCTCTTGGAGGCATGTGCTCACTAATGGAATGGTAAGCAGCTAAATGCTTCCAAAACATTGTACAAAGCAGCCTCCTTTGGGATTTGCAGTCTGCATTCTGCAGTGTAACTCAATAGAGTGTTTTTCTCCCTTAGGTTTTTTAGTATTGTGTGCTGCTTTGCTCAAGCACAGTCTTCTGGAACTCAGTGCAAAAACATCCCTAGCTCAGTGAATGTAAAGAACAAGTTGTTAAGTGATGGATATTATTCCCTACACAGTGGTTTAAAAGATGTCTTTGCTTGATTGTTGTTAATTGTCATACATGTATGAGTTTGCAAAGGTTGCTTCTGGAGCTGGTGATAGAGTGTTACATATCTGCTCCTAATACCTGGTGGCATTTGAAGACAGGAATATAATCTTGTGATACATGGAAAGAAAATTGACTTGAAACTGTAGTTGTATTTTACTATCAGACCATAATGTTACACCAATTAAGTATATACTTGATAAATGAGAAAATAAGTGCAGCATATCCAAACTGTTGTGGATAGAAAATTTTTGAATTGACAGTGTTTAATGTACTATGAATATAAATTTTGTTCTTAATATCCGTTTGGAGTGGGAAACCATACAGAATAATCTTTGGACTGAGTTTGTATGTAGTGAAAAGCGTTTAGTTATCTGAAGGAAGGTATGTGAAGAGCATTCACAGACTTTTTATTTGTGCCAATAGACACTGCACGCTAAATCACTGTTACACCACTTTGTCATCTATAAATAAACTAGCAAACACACTGCTCAGCTTTGAATTTCCTTCACTGCTAGTACCACTTGAAATCAGTGGTTCCTGTTTCAGTATTGCTTGTTCCTTTGGCATAAATCAAAGAGAAACCCTCACAGTGAAGCCATGAGAAACATAATTTAATTTGTATTAGGATTACAAAAATATTTCCTCTGTGTCTCCCCCATGTCCAGTTTCTATTTTTATTATAAAATGGTATTTTATAGATAGTTAAATTAGAAAAATTCTGGTGCTGTAGGTTAAAGTTGTGTAGTGGATCAAAGTACCCATCATAACAGGTAGAAAAAGCTGCTCAGAAAGATTTCTCAGGAATTGCATGGGCAGTCCTGTGAACTTGAATCTTGTGAAGGGGCCTATGTCTTCCCTGAAAACTTCCTCAACAGAGATAAATTTCTAAGGAGTCCACAAACAACTAGTATTTCTCAAACTTTCTGATTGTAGCAACAATTAACTTGTTGGAGATCAGGCTATTGGTTTCAAATAACTTAAAAATTTCTTCACATTTGAAACACTTCTAGTGTGTTGTGCAGTTCTGGAGCTTGCTGCCATGAGAGTTTAGGTAGGATGTTGACAGGCATGGAGAGACAAATTCTTAAGCAACAAATTTGGTGCCTGAACTGATCCCTGGAAACAGTAAGCGAGTAGAAAAAGTTGTGTTGTTGCCCAGCTGGCAGTTTTAAGATACAAAGGAGGTTGAAAAGCACTGGGTAAATTAAGCAGTGCTGTCTTCTTAGGGGAGAAAAAAATTGCTGTCAGATTACTTTGTTATTATAAATTAATGAGTGTACAAAGGCCGTGATTTGACAGCACTTTCGGGAAATCAGTAATATTGGAAAGCATGTGAATTCCTCCGCTGTTGGGGTTTTTTTCCTTTTTTTTTTGTATGAACGCAGCTGCTTTTAATGTTCATCCTGCGCACAAAGAAACCATGCTTTATGTTCCCTGTGTTCATAATTTAAATCCATAAGTACATTGATCCTGGAGATCTTCATTAAAAATTGAATTTCCTGCTTTACTGTGCCATGGATTTTTTTGTTATTATTTGATGGAAAAACTGTTCATACCTCTTTGTATGTGTTGTTTAGTAGCAAGAGCTCCAGTACCAAAAGAGGGCCTGCGCAGGTGTAAGGAAACAGGATGTGTCTGGCAAAATTAACAGGAACAACAAATTCAATGCTAACGCTTGTGGAAGAGTAAATCTGAATATGTAATAACTGGTGTGCTTTAAATAATTTTTTTTCCTGTAACAAGAAGGAGGAAGGTAGTGGACTTAGCAGTGTGGAGTGGATATGGAACTTCTCCTGTGGGCTCTTGGTGGGATGGCGCTGCAAGTTCTTTGTTACTGATATGAAGCTGCAACATGGCATGAAGACTATGACAGAATTATTGGCTGGTGGATGTTTCTGCCTTTATGAATGGAAATATAATGCTGGATCTCTTTTGCCCCCACCTGATGAAAGATAAAGCATTGATTCAGCTGCCTGGGAAATCTTCCAGATCTGAGATTCATAGGAATTTAGAGCTGGAAAAGAAAGGTAGCAGAACTATAGCTTTAGAAGCAGTTGCAGTTCTTTTCAAACTATAAACGGAGCATAGTACTGTATGCATGCAAAATTGCCCCTGTAATTCATTTGTAAATCAGGCTATTCATCAGAATATGAGTACATGCATTCTATACTGCAAGGACATTTCAAGCCTATACATGCAAAACTGGAAAGCGTAAAGTCTGTAAGCCATTCCAACCTATTCCAGCCAAAATACTAATTGGATTAAGTGTATGTAACATTGTATTTTTCCAGTAGGAACTCTGGGTTTGGCCATAATAAATTAAACCTCAGCGCTAACTCTTTATTTTGAGCATCTTCCTCTCTCTGTTTTTACCTGCTGATTTTAAGCTTCTCTTTTGGGACTACTTTATTTAGCAAGGTTAGTTTTGAGCACTGGACTTTTCAGCTTTCCATCTTTGGTGGGGGGTTGTTTTGTTTTTCTTGGATGCATTTCATCATCTCTTGCTAAGTATAAAAGAAGTAGGCTGCTCTATGCAAAGTGCCTAGAATATCCATCAAGTACCCATTTTCGAGACCTATTCAGACTTTTGCAACTTGTAGGATTGCAGAGCTTTGCACTTTTTATTTCTGTCCTGTTCACTGATTTGCACACTGCTTTTCTAACTTGTGACAAATTCAGGGACATGCA
The DNA here is from genome assembly GCA_013398015.1 of Oreocharis arfaki. Lineage (NCBI taxonomy): Eukaryota > Metazoa > Chordata > Aves > Passeriformes > Paramythiidae > Oreocharis > Oreocharis arfaki. The sequence goes on along the minus strand of VZRR01027745.1, from coordinate 77,104 downwards.
GCTCCTTGCAGAAAGCTTTCTAACCTTTCTGGTTTCTCTGTAATGGGCTCAGTGTATTTGCCTGTTTACATGTCTGCATGCCAGAAGATCAAAAAAGTCCAGTTTCTTTGTGCTTTAAGTGAAAGTTAAAAAGTTAAATCCATTTAAAAATCCTTCAGTCTTGTTCAACTTCAGGTTTTTGCAGTTGGAGCAAATGGGGGCGGGCGATAATTGGTAGAGCTGTACAGTTATGTAACTAAAAGCTTTTCTGCTGGAAGTTAGGAGAGCAGATTGCCTGGCCATCAAATTGCAACACGTGTTTTTAATCTTCCCACAGTGTCCATGCAGAGGAGTACAGTCAAGAACTGTGTATTGGTTTGGTAGATTAATGTGTTCAAATAAAGATGTTACAAAAAAATTTCCTTTGTGGTACAAACTTTTTTAGAGAAACAGTGGTGGTGTTATACCGCTTGGGGATTTAAATAGTATTTATTTTTGCATAATTAATGGCAGATATTATTCTTAGGTTGAAATTGTAACTGTTGATGGCTTTTAGCATGAAAGTTGTCATCTAAAACTCACAATGGGGAATCAGCTAGTGAAAAGATTATACAGTGTATCACAGTGGTGATAAGATAAAATATGCTATTTCATGGGGAAAATACCGTGTTACAGAACAATGGTCAGCTAGCCAGCAATCATGAATTGTGTCACCAGTTTCATATAAGTATTCATGAAAGCAGTGACTGAGATATCAGTGGGTTTTTTCTGTACCCGGTGGATGGGTGGGTGGTTGGTTTAATTTGGATGGGGGTTCTTTCTGGCTTTTGTATTCAGTTTTTTTGATGGAATGACACTATATGTATCTTATTATTAGAGTATACTTTCAGGGCAAAGTGATATAAGTATAAAACTATAACGTGAACGGGACTGAGATGAAAGACAATAGCACATGAACACTTTGCACTGTGAATTTGCTGGACTTGGTGTTGCAGGTGCTGCATAGAGTCCTTTTGTCTCTATATGGAGTTGTGACTCCAGCTTCTCCATGGCATGTTGAGAAATGTGAGGTTTGCTTCTCTGTGGTGTAACAAGGCCATTACCAGAAGGAGAGCACCTGAGTTCTACTTAAGGTGGGCTGCTGCTGCTGCAAGACAAGGCCTATTTTGGACTCTTGGTTTTATTCAGCTACTTCAAAATCACCCTTACAGTGTGAAAATCAGATTTTTTTTTTGCTTGTTTTTTGGGTCACTGAAGGGCCAGTTTAAACTGACCTCAGTACCAGTCAGGGCTGTTAACATCACCTTTGTTAAGGATCATTGCCATAAAAACTCTTGTGCTTGACCTTAGCTAAATGGGATGTGTGTGGGGGGGAAGTGCTCTCCTGAGTAGAACAAACAAAGCAAGGCAAAACAAAGCAGGCTTTGACACTTCACTCTTAGGCATCTGTGGGGTTCTGCCTTCCTGCAGAGATGCTTGAAATCACCCACCGGGGAGTCTGCAGTTTCACAAGAGACCAGAGCCAAACTCTTGCCCATAAAGCAGACAGAGGCATCCCGGCTTAGCCCAGGCTGTGTGTCAGCTGTGCTTGGTCTGTCGCGTTTATTTGGGCTGCCCTTTGTAGGGAAACAGCTTGTTGGGTTGACTTCATTGCACTGAAGTCGAACAAATCGTAATTATGGGAGGTTAAATAAAGGGGTAGAGGTTAAAGTGTGAAACACCAGTGTCCTCTTGTGTAAGGCATGGTTTGGGAAAGCAAGCAGGATGTTTTTCTGTTCAGAAACCAGAAGTCAGAAACGTGTTGGTTTAACCCGGGATACACAGGGCAGGTGTGCTTTGCATTTTATAGAAAGCCTATTGCTGTCTTCTGGGTTTAAGACTGGGAAGAATAGAGGAGTAATTTTAAAAGAAGGAGTAACCTTGCCTTGATCGTGTTTTCTTTTTCAGGGCAGCTTTGGTTTGTCTTACTGCTGTTGCCAGTATTGTGTGCTCTGGTGGCAGTACCAGGAATGGACAGATACCTATAAAAATAATTATAGACCAGATTTACCTGATGGCTCTCCTTTAGCTATTTAGTAGCCTTTTGCACGCACATATATGGATGTCCCTCACAGAAAACAGCTTCTGCTGGGCAGCTAGTGCTCAACCACTGTTTAACTGGTGAATGGTGCACAAAATTGTTGCAACACATCTTAAAACGCAGTGACTTTGGATTGTGTGCCTAAGATGATTTTTGCATGGTGAATCTAAATATTGCTCCTCTTCTTTTCTAGTTTGTGGAGACATTCATGGTCAGTTCTTTGACTTGATGAAACTGTTTGAAGTGGGAGGTTCTCCTGCCAACACGCGGTACCTCTTCCTGGGGGACTACGTGGACAGAGGGTACTTCAGCATTGAAGTAAGTTTCTAATTTCTGGGTTTGGGTGCAAAAATGCTTGCAGCATATTATGTATGTTTACCATCATATCTTAACTAGTTCAGGAATACTGAGGGTCTTCACAGATACCATGTAAATGTTGCTGGTGGTGTTCTTATAAAGGGTGCTTGGAATCCAGCCAAATCCCACTATATCTGTGCTGGAAAGCTGACACAGAATGGTGCTAACTAGTGGCCATCTAAATATAGCACAGAAGACAGCGTGCTCTGCAGCTTACGAAAGCTGAATAGCCTGAGTAGACTTTAGCTATTAGAAGAGATGTAACAAAAAAACTAAATCCATGACCCATAGTTTAGTTTGTCTTTTAGGTTTATTTGATCTGGGTGTCCTGGATGTGAAATTTTAGGAGAATGGAAGGACTAGATGAGAGGTAAATGGGACAAAAAACCAGCACATAGCATGCTGTGCTGGAGAGAATGAGTAAGTTCTGTTTAGATATGGCATGCAGGAGTGAATGATCTCTGGCTTTTGATGCAGCACTTGAATCCACAGAGAAGCGATGCACGAGTGCCCTGTTGGTGGTGCTGAGACCTGGTGTAGTCTCCAGATCAGGCTGTAGAATGTGGAGGTCTAATGACATCTTTAGCTGGCTTGTGAAAGAAACAGTATCCTATCCAACCTACCAGCTTTGACTAGAAGTGAGTCAAATACCAAGCCCAAATCCTCTGTTCCAGTGCTCGTAAAACAAACTAGATTTTTTCTTTCTATCCTGTATTACTGCTTGATTTTACAAACTGACAAGATGAAGTGCACAACTATTGAATAAAACATGATGTGGATTTGTTTGTCTAGGTTATAGTTGATCTAGTCATTGAACAGTCAGTCAGAAACCCTTGCAGAACTCTTGAGGTACAGCTGGACTGTTTCTGTGACAAGTTCAGACTTGAACTCCCTCTGAGTCAGGGCAGAATGCCCATTACCTGCTGGAAGCAATATAGATCCTGTGATACATATCTGTGTGTCTGTGACTAGATCAGATGGCATCATGTGAGAACACATACACTGCTGTTGCATTCTACATCCCACATCGAAGTACACTGTTGCCATATTGGCATAAAAGTATATAAGGCCAAGCAGCTGAGTTGTTTATGTGTTTGGAAAATGAATCAGTTCATTATCTTGTCAGTGTGATGTTTGTAGTATGAAGTTTCTGAAAAATTAGATTCAGTAAAACTACTTTTGCTTTATTAGTTCATTTTAAAACTTATTTTCAAGTGTTAACAGAATCTTTTGGCACATTTTACAAATAGAAACATGCTATTCCAAGTACAGATGCTCTAAAAACTGAAGAATTGCAAGGTTCTTTTGCCCACCTGCTAAAAATCGATATAGTCAGGGTTTAGTCTCATACTGAAGTCAGCACTTTGATCATGACTTTTTTGAGCTTGAGTTCATGACTTTTTTGAGAACTCATCCACAGTGAGCTGTGAGCTAAATCATTGCTCTGGATTACCATGCTGGACTGCTTGAGGAAGATTGGGAAGGAGGAGCAGAGGGAGCTTCACAGACTTAAACCATTGTGCAGCTCTGTCTTGAACTACCATTTCTGAGCTGTGATAGCCTCATTCATATCTCCTGTAGTCTTCGATTGAGACAAGATGTGTCTGGAAGAGGAAAGTTTTGTCTTCTATATACATAGACTTTCAATAAAAGAAATACCAGTGGATTTGCTAAGTGCTTCTCTGACAGTTGACCAAAATCTATTCCAGGGCTCTTACCAATTAAAGAAATAGCAAGCCATAGAAAACAAAGAAAATNTCCTGTAGTCTTCGATTGAGACAAGATGTGTCTGGAAGAGGAAAGTTTTGTCTTCTATATACATAGACTTTCAATAAAAGAAATACAAGTGGATTTGCTAAGTGCTTCTCTGACAGTTGACCAAAATCTGTTCCAGGGCTCTTACCAATTAAAGAAATAGCAAGCCATAGAAAACAGCTTATGTATAGGGAATAATCCCCTTAAAATCTCTCATTTAGAAACCTGTGTGTACATACTTAGAAAATTGTATTCTGAATTCACTTTTTCCATTCAGAAATACTCCTTTTTCACTGGAATACTCCTTTTTCACTGGAAGCAGTATTGGCTTCTGCCAGCGCCAAGGAAATACCACAGCTCTCACTTACCTTATTTCTTTTGTATGTAAGGTTCTCAAATCACTACTTTTTTTTTTTGGTCACATAACTGATTTTCCCCACCTGTCACCTTGATTAAAGAATGTCTTTGAAAGGAAAGGCAAGTTTCTGTTTCATAAGTGTATTTGGATGTAGCGCTGTGCATTCAGGCATGAACTCAGCACAATAAGTAGTGACAAGGAAAGGAAAATTGTGAAGAATGCAACTTGGCATTTAGAGGGGGAGGATGTTTTTGGTGGAGAAGGGGACCTGAGTACATAGATCAGGCACCAGTTTTGTGCTGGGGGAGTCATGCTGGTAAACAGCCCTAGCCTCAGCTCATATTTCTACCATGTCAATCACATACTGATCTTTCTTCCATCCATCTACTGGCTCACCTTTCTGCTATGGAGATGTGAGACTATCGCAGTTCTGGGGTCTTTCCAAAAGAATTAAGTAGCTGGTCCAAGGTACTAACCATGAGTAATGTAAGCTTTTTTAAAAAAAATTCCCCTTGATTGCCGTGTGATCTCTAGTGTAAAAGTGACACCATTGAGCTTAGACCGAGCTGAGTTCTGATAGTGGGCGAGATAATCCTTCTCTGTGGGCTGCAAAGCATTTGGGATTCTTCTGGATGAAAGGTACTACATAATGCAAGCTGTTATCATTAAGAACAGAGAAAGAAATTGCATAAGGTAGGTGGAAGGCATTTGATAATTCAGAGGGAAAAAGAGGAAAGTATTTGTATAAGGCACTCAGCAGAAATGTCAGTCCTTGCCCTATGGAGCTTTTGATCCAAGGGCTCAATTCTTCATGTGCATGCTTCATTTTTAGTGGAGTTAGCTTCACTGCTTGAAGGGGGGTGTGTGTTTTGTGTTTTTTATGCTAGTTCTAAGCAGTGAGTTAAAGGATGAGAGACAGAGAAGTTAGAATAGGCAAAATTTTAAAATGTCACATTGTAGGTAGAACGAGACGAGGTTTCTTGGCACAGACGGAATCTTTATTCCGCATCTGCGTTCTCTTTTCCATTTGACCTTTTGGCAGAGCCTGGGCATTTCTTCACTTAAAATAACAAATTTCTGCAATTTATACGGTGCATTTGCTTCCTTGGCTATATAACTGATAATATTTCCCTCTTGTGCCTGTGCAGTGTTCCAGGGGTTTGACTCCAGAGTAGAAGAAACCCCGTGGTTTTCACTTTCAAACAAGTTTTATGGTCGTGGAGAGTAGAAACCCAAATGATAAAAACAGAGGACTATTTTTGTATCTAAAGAATAGTTAGAGCATAAGTGGTTCTGCAGGAATAGGTTGTAAGGGAGAATGAGTAATCTCTTCACCTGAGTCTGAAAACACTTTTTTGAAAGGCAGACAAATGCTGTGAAGTGTAGGGAGGAGTGTACATATAGACTGTTTTTTCATCACAGTCTTAAGAAAAATTAGAGAGTAAATACCAACTATAATGCATTAATAGTAATATGTAAACCAACTGTTGGAATTATTGTCTTGCTCATTCCCATATAACAGCATACTAGCTTATATGTCAATTGACCATCATAAGGTACATAGCGATCATTTCTGAGAGGGAAGAGTTAAAATATGGAGAATTAAACCAGTGATCAAAACTAACAAAATTGGAGTTATGTTTTAAGGTTCAAAACATGCATACATTTCCCTTCCTGAATGCAAAGACTGAAATTTCAGAAGGTGAAACTGTTTCTGTGGTATTTCCAGCAAGAACAAAGTGAGGTATTTGGAGTGAGTCTGGAATTTGACCGCTGGACCTTGCACCAATTAAAAAAACCATCTGGCGCTTGAGATGCTTCTGAACTCAGTGAACTGTTGGAAATTACCTGGTCTCTCTCATGAAAAGAATTATATATAAATATATTAATGTTAGTAAACTGTGGGGGAAGTTAATGCTGGTGAAATTCTGTGTTTATTATCTCTCAAGTCTCTGTGAACATTTGAGGACTTCATTGGAAGAATAAACACCCTTCTGCATCCTCTATTACTGTAGTGTGTTAATGTTTTCCAGTAAACAGCGTGATTTAAACTAGTTTGGGCTCATCAGGAATAGTTCACCAGTGAAGTCAATAGTTTTTTCAGTTCTCTTAAAGCAAAGAAAATCCTAAGAGTTTAATTATCCTGAATTTCCTTGCCCTTTTCTTCTACAGACCAGTAGCAAATATCTTTCTTCATAGCAACAATTTGCATCTTGTGAGATCTCATTTTTTGTATGGCAGTGCTCCTCAGAGCTGTGAATACTCAGTAACTCAGCAAATTAAGATTATTTTTGTGTATATATTAGATTTCCAGACTGGAACATCTGTTTGTATCAGGGCAGTCCTTGCAGCTTGACTGGTCCTGTGCCAGCTGTTCCCAGTGTGAGTCCCCAGCATGCCAAGAGCCCCTTTGGGCTGCAAGGGGAGGAGATGTGATGGCACCATTTCCCCTGCACTGATCCCATCTCTGTGTGGGTCCCATCTTCTCAGAGAACAGCTGTGGCCAAGACACAAGGTCCAAAAAGGAGAGGTAGCAGCCACCACTTAAATACCTGTTTAGAAAGTACTAGCTGTAAGAATTTCAGAAAAAGAATTTCCTGGTCACTTTTTGGCTGAAAAAGAGGTACATCTTTTTGAATATTTTTTTCTCTCTTCAGATATTCTTCCTAAAGGCTGAAATGGGAGTAATGTGGTCTCAACATCAGCAAACAGTATATTGCGATTTTGCTCCTAGTTGTAGTGAAGACAATATAACTTTTTCTTTATTTGCAGTAGTGTTCTGAATTTTCTTTGTCTGTGCTCAAGGGGCAGTAGTTCAGAAATGGCAGTAAGTTGCATCTCATGTGAGTATTCTGGTTACAGCTGCAATGTATCTTTATTTGTCTCTGAAATCATGCCATAATAAATAGTCATCCCAGTAGCATGAATGCAGCTATGTGTGTAAAAAGGTACATGGTTTCCATGGGATAGTTACTCCATTTTAGGAGGCTGTATCTGTACTAGCTACTGTAATGGTATCATTATTTCAGTGCTCTTAAAGTAGAGCAATTTTTGTATTTAGGTGAGGTGTGTATTAGAGAGTGCAGGAGCTATGCCAGTTCCACAGGCCACAGAGCATCAGTAGAGACCTTAGCAATGCGTGGCTGAAATTATCCTTTCAAGTATGAATTACCTCACACTTACTCACACTTTATTTCATCTGCTGGAGGAGTGCCCAGTGCTGTCAGTCATTTGGAGGGGGAGTTCATCTCTCGTGGCCCCCGCAAAGCCACACAGCTGGCAGCGAGCTGCATCTCTCTGTTCCTGGCACTGCCAGTGCCAGAGCACCCACACGTGAGCACTTTGTTGCAGGTGGTGCTGTGGTTGCACTTGAGTGGCCGTGGTGATGATTTTTCAAGGCTCCTAGTTTTAATCACATAATTTGAGATGCATAGAAGAACTGTGGGGCCTTTGGTTTTCCTTTTCAGGATGGGCTAAGATGTAGAACTGTGCAAATGCTCAAATTCAGCATGCAACAGTAGAGTTAAATCCCAAGTCTGTTTTGAAAATGTGGGCCTTAGACTTACACACTGCTTAATTGCACAGACCTTTTCTTTACTGAAGCTGAGGCTGCCAGAACCTCAGCAGGAAAACAGCTTGACTATGGGAGGTGGACAGATTACTTCTTTGTTACAAACTTAACATATCTGCTATTTCAACAGCTGTAAGGCACTAACCAAGTAAGCAGGGTTTTGAGGGCCCTCAGTTAAGGGCTGTAACTTTTTTTCTATAAAGAGTTTTTTGATAGGATGAAATGAAACAGGCAAAAAATACCCTGCAGATGTCTAGATCACAAGATCCTCGCTGTACATTTTGCATAGAGTTACAGCAGAGATGGTGTTCAGTATGTTCTTAATGAAAATGTTGAAGGGAAAAAGGTATTTTAAAATTTTACAGCTGGGAAGCAGTATTATGAAATACTTAGTAAGCTCAGGTTTTCAACAAGGGCAATTTATCATAAATCTTTTGACTTTGGTAAGAATTATGATATGCAAAGCACAGGCAGGAAAAAATCAAAGCCAGGATGTTTGCTCATGATATGTTGTTTGGACACAAAGTTTTTTGTATGTAAATGACTGTAAGTTGAAAGGCCATGAAAATCATTGCCCTCATATTTGCTGTTTAGTTTGCCTTGGAAAAATAAATCTGCTAATTAGTTCTTATTTACCATTACAACATTACTTCACTGGACTACTGAAAAGAAAAGGGAGAAAATTAAAGGAATCATCTAAACAAAATTAACCTTTGATATAGTACTACTGAAGACAACACAAAATGTGAATGGTGGGCTGACATTGCTTGAATAGTGGCAGATAAATACAACTTTCTGGACTGTATTGATTCTCTGTTATCTTCTGTCTGCTTCTAATGAGTGCTTCAGAGGAAGCATAGAAAAAAAATAAACCTATGATAAGCAAATGTGGAGACATCAATGTAAGCAGGTACCTAATGTCAAAAATATAAAAATTCCATCCTTATTTTCCCTGCTTTCCAGATCTAGAGAATATTTTAAGTACAGAGTGCTTGTTTTAATCTTGCCAAAGCTTTAGGAAAATGAAAAACCTAGTTACGAAGGCAATGTAAACCACTTTTTTTTTTTTCCCAATATGCCGTTTCATGTAATCACCAATTGTGCTTTTCCAAAGGTGTTTTGACAGGATTAGAAGCTCTAACTGGGCAGGGATACAACTTTAAAAGCTTGAGCTTTTCTTGCATGGATGGTGGTGTCGCTTTAAACTTCTTGTCTCACAGCATTTACGTCAAATTTTTGCATTAGTAAGTTTAAAGAAGTGGAAGGTTCTGGAAATTATTGGAGGAATGAAGGAGTCATCATCAAAGAGACAGAGAATTGCTCTGGTCGTGTGGACAAGAGCAGGTTTCTTGCCCCTTTGGAGTGAAACCCTCAAACTCAAGTCTGCTGGAGTTTACACAGAGACAGAAGACTTTCCCCAGGCACACCCTTTGTGGTTGCTTTGGGCCACAGCAGAGGATTCCTGTGACCTAACGCCGTAATTCCACGCTGGATTACGTTAGCATGGTTTCCCTGGCATTCTGACATCTCTTCTCGCTTCCTGCAGTGGCAGTAGCGCCAGGGAGGCGGAACAACTGGCATGAGCTGGGAGGCCTTCCGTGTGTTTCCAAGGGGGAGAATTAGTTTTGCAGTTCCTGGAGTATATTGCCTGTATTTTTGCTGTTTTCCTCTGGCTCTAGAACATCTGAGTAGAAGAACAGAAATTACAGATAAAAAACAGACAGTGCATTCAGATGTTTACATGTAATAAATTCAAGACAACGAGTAGTAGTATAAAACCCCTGCTGCTGTCTGATTATCTATGGATAGTGTGAGCACAAGCATTAAAATGTTGAATCCCTTCTTCTTTTCCTTTTTTCTTATAAGTTGACTGTGTCGCAAACAAGGGAGCTGAAATCTACACGTTGAGATGATTAAAGTTATTATTCAGCTGTTTTTCAAGACACTCCGAATTGTAGAAGGGAGTTCACACTATAATGTAGAGGCATCATATTGGCAACAATGCTGATGTTCTAATCTGAAACCATAGAGTACATTCTGAATTTCCAGTCTATTGATTGTTAAGTAATTTTATTTTTTTTTTCCAGTGGAACAGAGGGGAATGTTAGGAAGTAGTTGTAAAGGAAAGTGGGGTTTTTTTAACACCTTTTATTTCTTGTGCAGCATTTCTGCAGTTCATGGATGTATAAGCAAGGAAAGGTTGGAGGAAAAACCGTTCAGGCAGTTTTCTAGCTCCTGCTTTTGAGAGGACATTGTGCACTGTACAGTGTCCTTGGAGGCAGTGGGCTCATCTCATGGGTTTTATTTCCATTAACTGTCTTGGAACTGTGAGTTTGTTTTCAAAACAAGTATTTTAATCGGGTGGTTTAGAGAGGTCTGAGCAGAGCTTAGCCTCTCCAAGTCTTTTTTATCTTTAAAAGCATGTCTAGAAGAAATGTCATCTCAAATAGAAATCTTTAGGAAAGAGAAAAGGCATTATAAAAGCTTTGTAGTAACTTCATTTAATACAAGAGCTTTGTGGATCTTTTTACCCCCTTTTTACCCTTTTTCTCTTTAATAGTAGAGAACAATGTTAAGTGAAAAAGGAACAAGCTTTCATGTAAAAACTGTGTAATTCGGAAGGCTGAGGTATTTCCTGAAGTGTGAGTTAAATTGTTCTGAGGCAAATTTTCCTTAAGCCAGGAAATGCAAGTCTTCCGTTGAAATTGTTTCCATGGAAGGTTTCTGCCTAACCTTCCAGGTGGAGAGCGTGCACTTCATTCTAGAGGTGCACAACAATTGCTGTGTGAGAGCTGGGGCTGCTGAAGGCAGTGCACGGCTGACCAGGGAGGTGCCACTCAGCAAAAAGTGTTAAACTCTCTCAGAATATATCCACTCAAGTTTTAGCCAGTCCACGCTGAAGGGCAGAGAAGTGTTTGAATGTAGCGTGAAGAATGAAGTTGATCAGTTGAAAATAAATGCTTTACACAGATTGCTTCTGCTTTTTCTGCTAGTTTTTTGTGATGGAGGGGAGTGTAAATTGTTGTGTTATGTCACTAATTATGAATTTTGGTTTTCTTTCTTGTTTTGATTTGCAGTGTGTGCTGTACTTGTGGGCCTTGAAAATCCTTTACCCCAAAACACTGTTTTTACTTCGTGGGAACCATGAATGTAGACATTTAACAGAGTATTTCACATTTAAGCAAGAATGTAAGTCTGCCTGATCTCTCTCCTCTCAACTCCTTTTTCACCAGCTGAATTTGCTATTTTGCAAGTATTTTATACTGGTTCACTATCAGTGATTTTTCATGTACTTTTCATGTTAACTGCCATTAATTTTAAATAGTAATCCCTGTTCTCTGAGAGGGCAGTCACCTCTCAGTGGTGTGGAATGGAAGGGCTTAGACCCCCCCACATGTGAGCTTGCCAGCCTGGTGTGGGAGCATCCTGGGGCTGCTGTGGGTCCATCTGGGCATGGATGCCTTGGTAAACATATACTGCTGCTGACGCTTTTTGCAGCAGCTGAGGGTTTGCTGCCCCTGTGACAGGTTCTTGACTGCTGGTTAAGGAGGTGGCATCTCACAGGGCCTCATCTCATGCAGCAGGAGAAAAATGCAAGGAATTTTTATTTTGGTTTTTCCTTTAGGTACAGCATTTTCACATTTATCCTGTGTGTAGGCTTAAACTTTTCAATATGCTCTTTTTATATGAATTCCTTTCTGTGTTGCAAGCAAGGATGCAGTGACACATAAAAGCTCATTAGATGTAGACCTTTACCTGCACAATGAAGCTTTTTTTTTCCTGTGGCACTGTAAGATGAAACTATTGCCATAAGTCTGTGTTTCCTTTATACACTGGGGATAAAGGAAATGTTAATTGGCTCAAAGGCTTCATGGTTTACTGATTTTAATATGCATATTGGTAAATTAACATTTCAGCTTCATTGTACCACCTAATTCATTTCATAATGGCATTTCTGTAGATAATTAATTATAAGGGACTGGGCTAAAGTTCTGACTATTTCATAGAGAGTATATTGAGTAATAATGGTGATAACCATTCAGCAGATGTTATGAGGTTTGCTCTGCAGATTTCATACAGAGTAGAAATGGCAGACGATAATGATATATTCAGTTGTTTATTTACAGTTTTTTAGAAAAAATGTGATAAACTTTTATTAATTTCACCTCAGAATACGAAGAAGTTTTCCAGCAGTGGATAAAAAAAATCCTAAAGATATTTTTGTATGAAGCAATGGTTTGGGTGCGGTCCTCAATACCAGATAGAGTAGTGAGAGAACAAGTTTGAGATATTAAGCATATTCCTTTTTCCTCTTAAATATTGATGGCACTTCCTGTTACCATCTTAACCTTTAAAAGGTAAAATCAAATATTCAGAACGTGTATATGATGCCTGCATGGATGCCTTTGACTGCCTTCCCTTGGCTGCTCTGATGAACCAACAATTCCTGTGTGTACATGGTGGCCTGTCTCCGGAGATCAACACCTTAGATGACATCAGAAAAGTAAGTCTTGGAGGTATTACCTGTTAGCACAATGTAAGCACACCACCCGATGACTCCGTGTGCCTTGTTAAGTGTTCTGTGCTTCCTTGGAGAAGATACAAAAATAGCTCTAGAAAAACCTCACCATAGTTAAAAGATGTAGCAAAAAAGGATCATATGATTGCAATGAATATAGTCGGTATTTTTTTTTAAATAGTCAGAAGCTTCATTGTCAATAGGTCCCAACATATTTTTAATAGTTCTGCACTTGAGTGCCTTGCAGATTGTCTAAGTGAGGCTTAATAAGTTCATGCTTGTTGTACTCTTATGTTCTGAGAAGTTTCTCAGAAATCTCATGAAAGTTCAGAGAACAGCTTCTTCACATTATCCAGTGTTGTGTGCATGTTATCAAGGATTAATTTGTTATTCATGTTTTGTAGAAGAGATCTCAGTTGGTATTTCTAAGAAGAGATATTTAAACCATTCATTCTTAGAGTTCCCAGCAGAAAAAAAAAATCTTATTTCTTGTTTGCTGTTTGAAACTTGCAGACATGGATATATATTTCTGAGCTTTCAAGTTAGTAACAGGTAATTTATATTCCGAGGTTAATTTTTAGTCTACTAAGAAATTAATATAGTTAAAACAACCCCAAATTGAGCCAGTAATTACATGTTTTGGTTTAAAAGCAGTTAGCTTAAGATAGTAACTGCACTTTAAAAAATTACTAAATGCAAAGTTTTTTTTCTGAGGTAAAGGTTCACTGTCTCAGTAAACAAAAATACTCTGCCTAAAAATTAGCTGGCTCTGCAACAACATAATGGCAGAGCAAAGTTGTTTAGCTCTCAGATTCTAGATTAGGTTCATTAACACCTCCACCTTCCCCCTTCCCAATCCAGCAGGTTTATTTATCTTTGGCAATCAGCAGAAATTGGGTTTGCATATTTATGAATTTTTGTTTAATTTAAATGAATTGTAACTACATAAGCATTAATTGGAGAGGGCCTAAATAAGAAGTGTAGGTATTCTGTGAATATGTCAAGATGAGAATGCAAAGGTAAAATTCTAGAGGTCTCTTATTAAAACTTTCTAAATGAGTGTTGAAAAGATATAAAACCAATTTTCTCTCTTTTAATTTTTTTTTCTGAGGGGAGAAGGTATCCACTAGCTGCTGAATCATTGCTTGATCTTTCTGCTCAAAATAGAGAATGTTTCAGACCGCAAGCCTTATTCATACACCCCTCTTAATAAGACTGTTCTTATATGAAAGAATTCTTTAGATAACATACGGTGGATTTTTATTAAAGAGTTTTTGCAGGAGAATACTGGGTTTTATTATTTTGCTATACTTCGTCTTATTTGCAGTATGATTCTATGTAATTTGAAGTTTTAAATACCCATAGTAAGACCAGAAAGAGGTGTTTTTAGCTGCCAAATTAGGGTTAAGGTTATGAGAGCAACAGGAATGTCATGGGAAGATGCTGTAATGCAGAGATATTGTCTTGATATTTAGATGCAGTTTTTTGTGAAAGTGTACATAAATCTAAATGGGAACTTGCTTTGAAATAACTACTGTATTTTCTTGAGGTGCCCCGCTTACATACATTGAATGCTCTAAGGTTTAAAAAATCATGAAATACAGAAATACTGTATTCTTCCTTGTCCACTGGAGTGCTTGCAAAAACCAGTAGAAAAGGCAGAAAAAAGCAAAGAAAAATTCATGTAGAATGGGAATCCACTCTGTCTCTTAATTTTCTGTTATATCTCTTCCTTCTACCTGCTGTCAGTGTTAGCAAGGAATGTTTTGCTGTTAGTCAAGCTCCACTGCTTTAAAGCAACAGATTGCTATGGGTCTCGTTTGCCTGCTCATGGATTGAAAACCAGTAATTTTGCTTCAATGTTTCTGTGATACATGGTTGAAAGAAGTTAGTATTTCTTTGTCTCCTGTTTTTCTTAGTTAGATCGATTCAAGGAACCACCTGCATATGGACCTATGTGTGACATCCTGTGGTCAGACCCACTGGAGGACTTTGGAAACGAGAAGACTCAGGAACACTTTACTCACAACACAGTCAGGGGGTGCTCGTACTTCTACAGGTGATTATTACTACTTTGGATAGATTTCTGTAGGTAAACTGGTTCTAGTTTTGCAGTGCAAATGTTTGCTTGAACTTTGTGGCAATACTCTGATAATTAGGTATCTTTTTCTGCAGGCTAGCCTTGTTTTTAGATAAATTCATGCTTGCTTTATTTGAATCTCTTTTGCTAAGCCATAGTGGGGAAACTCTAAATCGCTTAATTTTATTCACCAAAGCCTGGGTATTTTGCTTATTTCTGTTCTTGTAAGTTAGAGAATGAATGTGTCACTTTTAAAAAGGGGTGCATAACTGCATTTCTAGTTTGAAAATTAAAACTTAATTTCCAGTGAAAGATGCCAGCAGTGGAAAACTGATTACCTACTGTTGGGCAGGGTAAATGAAAACTGTGATTTTCCCCACAGAGGTACTTTTTTTTCTCTCAGTTTGATCAAACTTTTCTTTTTTTATGTTTGGGAATAATTCTTCTTAAGAAATTCAGTATTTGAAGAGCATTTGTTAAATGGGGCTTAATAAGAGCTGAAATGCAGACAAGTGCCTGTAACATTCTTACAGAAACATGTATGTATCTTCCTCTGACAGTGGGGATTTTAAGGAATTTGGGGTTGTTTTTTTTTATTATGGTAGTTAAGAACAACATACAAGGACACCAGAGTGGCAAAACTAGCAGGAGAGGAGGTTAAATGGCAAAACGAGCAATGTATTCAGTGAAATATTCATTTAAAAATTCATTTTTGTTCAGGAGAAATGTGAAGGTGCTGTTGAAATGTTAAGAGGTTGTTGAACTTTTTGAAGTGAAGCAGTTCTGCTTCAGCCCATATAGTTACACACAAGTCTTAAGTGTTCTCAACAAACTCAGCAGAAGGGAGGAATCCAGCTCTTTCACTTGCCTTAGAAAATCTCACCTTGAGCACAGCTGAGTGTAGCTGTTTAGTAACATATCGAAAGTAAATCAATGGCTTCCACCAGTAACCAGGTCACAGAGCCGCTGGAATCCACCTCCTTGCTGGTAACGTTCTCAGGAAGGTAACAGATGGTTTGATGTTCAGAAATGAGATTTCCTGCTCCTTTTTTGGAGCCATAGTTGCTGCAGTGTGGGCCAGCTAAGAACAGAGCAGTTTGCCCTGCAGCCTGGGCTGCTGGCTCCCACCTCCTGTGGGGAAGTCCCACGGCCGCACTCAGGTCCATGACATCTGGAAGGTGCTCAGTAGATGCGTTTGGGCTCATCATGAAAGGGGTGTCAAACTGCTGCAGACAATTCATCAGTGCAGAAATGGGCTATGGCTGAGGGGTAAAAACATTGCTTGCCCTCTCAGCAGCAGCAAGTGCTGGAGTGTACCTAAGACTCCCAGGCACTGCACACAGCAGGAGTAATAGTGATTTCCCCTCAGGAACAGCCCAGCAAACATGGCTTGTGCTTAAATACAGAGCTGCTTATATACTGGAAAGACTTTTAGATTTTAGGTTGGGGGATTTCTTTCAGATTTCTGCTTTGTACAATTGCCGTAGGATTTCCTAAAATATGTATCAATTTCCTCCAGAAAATATATCAGACCTAGTCTGTCTCCTGACTCATATTCAGAAAAGTGCATGTTTCAGGAAAAGAGGAAATATTCAGAAGACAGCTAATTATCAGGTCATGTGTGAGGGACATATAACTGCTTAATGATTCAGTCAGAAGGCTAGCTTGGAGTCACATTATCTGAGATTATATAAAAGCAAGCATTCCTTTTAAAAGAAGTGCCTAGTTGCCCTGGAAGATGACTAATTGCTTGCCTAATGATAATACCTGGTAAAAAAGGTATCCATCAGTGTGGAATGTCTAATTTTCCTTGCCTTTTCTGGTTACTTCCTGAGTAAAGGAACAAATTTCCCTAAACAAGCAACTCGGCTTGTAAAGGAAAGACTGAATTATGCAGTCCTCCTTCAAGAATGCCTGTTAATAGAATGATTGTGTTTATTCTTCACAGAATAAAATTTCTTACGTTTCTTTAGTCATTTCCAGAAAGGAGAGTTAAAAGATAGCAATAAGGACTTTCAATGAAGGTCAGGGAGATTTTGGTCATGCCTGTGAATCAGCGAAAGGATTTCTAGTTGATTAAGATCTCCTAATCAATTGCAGGAAATATCTATAATAAATCACTTTTATTTATCAGAGATGTTCATTAGAATGACAAGTTGAAAGTTAGTTTGCTCTGGCTTAAAGTTATTTCCTAATACAAAAATGCTATGAGGAAAATAACAGTTATGGGGCTTCAAACTGTGCATGCAACATGTTAACAGGACTTTCCATCTCAGTAGTGCATGAAATCCTCTGCATTCAGCCAAAACCCATTTGTGAAATGTTGGGCTGTTTGTATGAGAAAGGATAAAGACTGTAGCTTACAGTAGTCTGGCAGGCTTCTCACTGCATTTCTTACATGATCACTCTCATAGACTATTGAATTTCAAACTGATCCAGTATTTCTTCAAGAGACATCCTTTTGTGTAAGAGTTCTTGAAACTGCTATGGCTAGTACTGGAAAGTGTCACATCTTGAAACCATAGGCATAACCTGTCATTTAGAGATGTAAAAAATAGTCAGCCTGATTTTCAGAAGCACTCAGAGTCAACACTTAATGCACACCTTTATCATCTAGCAGCATTTTGCACTGTGGATTATCAAAATAGCACAGTGCCAAAGTGAAAAGTTAACTGTGGAATATAAGGAATTATTGAAAATATATTAAAGTTTCTGTACCTTAAAGAGAACAAAAAGTGATAGGGATGGGGTTTCATTTTTCCTGTATGAAACTTAAAATTGTACATCCCTTGTAGTCATGGTCGTGTTTGGTGCAATTTCATGAAAAAGTAGAAATTATTAATGGAGTGCTGGTTGTTTGAATTGTTCTTTATTATGAGTTCAGCTTTTCTTTCTTCCATACCCAAAATAATGTTGTGTTCAGAGTAGGTTATAAACAAGAGGGAATTAATTTGTCCCAGAGTGATGTTAGACCCACAGACAAACAGTTTTTCAGCTGATCCATCCAGTAAAGACATTTTCCTGTTTACCAGATTATCTGCTTCTTGCCTTGAATTTTTCTAGCAAACGTGTATTTGCTCTTAGCAGTTTTTGTACTGATCTTGCCAGTGACCCTTTGCACATCTTTCATGAGCTAGTGGTGCACTAACTCTCAGGCATTTCTATGGGAAACAGGCTGGACACCGGGAAGAACTTCTTCACTGAGGGGGTGGTCAGGCATTGCAATGGCTGCCCAGGGAGGTGGTGGAGTCACTCTCCCTAGAGGTGTTCAAGAAATATTTGCCAACCTTGGATAGCAGTGAAATGGTTCAGCCTTACAGATACTCTGGGGTAGAAAAATAATTTTGGCCCACAAGCACATGATTTTAGTGGTGTACTTGACATGCAAGTTAAGTTTGTCAGTATGCAAAGACTAAAGAAATGTCTGCAGAAAGCTTTTGAAGACTGTAGTGTATTTCAGCTTAGGGCAGGAAGCACAGCTGTATGAATTTTTTCTATTTTTTTTTTTAGTAGCAGCATTTTAAACAGATTTTTTTGCCCACTTTTTCACTCTTCCTTCTCCCAGGCCAGAAGCTTTTTTGCCCTCACATTATCTGCCCAGATGTACTGGAAGAATTGCTTGTGTGCTCCGTCAGGCCTGGGAACACATCCAATATTAAAAGAATGACTCTGCAAAAAAAGATGTGTTTATTTGTTCTAATCCCATGCAGTTCCCTGTTCCACTTCCCAGTGCAGCTCTGCAGACAGCACAGCTAAGAGCAAGAAAAAGCAGGTGGAAAGGGATGTTCTGAGAGCTGCTTGGGACAGCACAGCAGCAAAAGCATTTGCCTTTGGAAACTCAAGTGTGAGACCAATGGATTTTGCAGGAAAACTATTTCATATGTGCATGTAATATTACAGAAGCTTTTGTACTAAATTTGAATGTTATCTTTTGAAAGAAATGCTTATGCTTCTCCTTTAATGTTATGATGAAGGATATGAAAAAAAAAAGTTAATTCCATCTATTTTTTCCAGTTATTGGTGGAAAACCAATTTGAAAACATTTGCCATTTTGGTTCATGTTAGCAAATTATTGCTTCTCTTTTAAAACTGCCCAGAAGTAATCAGTGATCATGCAAAAGAGACCTCAGAATCAATAAATGCATGAGGCATGTTAATGAAAGAAGGATGCCAAAGCAGGGAATATCACAGTCACGTACTCCATGGGGAATAACATCTCTCTATCTTAGCAGAGGGGTGTTTTGTTTTCCCTGTGAGTCACTGCTCCTCCATGATTCAGCATGACACATGAAGGCAGGAGGCTGGGTCGCTCTGGAAAAGCCTGTTGCGTGGGGGATTTCTGTTTGTTTGTTTTCCCTCTTGGCCAACTGCTTTATTTCTGGCTCATCTGAATTACAGTCTGGGCTCTGCAAAGCAGGGCAAGGAGGAGAGTGTTTCTGGAAGGGTAGTGCTCTGAAAAACTAGTAGGGAATTTGATTGCAAGTCAGTCATTCTAATAGAAAAGATTAGAAAAAATATTTCCAAGCAGAAGTCATTTCTGTAAAAGTTTGTTTCTGATAACTTTTGCCATAATCTCTGTTCTGTTGGCTCTTAGTAGGACTTCTTGTTTTCACCTGCTTTTTAGGACATGTATTTTTGTGTTGAGGAATATTGTTTAATATAAAGCAAGCAGATACTAAGGAAGTGCTGGATAGCGTATGTAATAGCTGCAAATGGTGGAAACTTTGCTTCTCCCCAGCCCCTGCTTCAGCCAGAGGCTCAAAAAAATACCTGCAAGTCGCTTTGCCTTTTTCAAAGTAAAATATCCAGATAGACTGCTCCCGGGTTGTGGTGGTCTGGGTAATAGGGCAGCTGGCACTTTGAAGGTCCCATGCTATTTACTTGGAAGAAAAGAAGGCAGGCAGATGCTTTTTTTGTAAATTTGTATGGAGCACTGTGTGGCATCTCTGCCTTTGTAGGTGTGGGTCCTGTAGAATCAGCCAAACTCTGCTAGCAGAAGTCTTATTTTCCACAGATTTATGAAGAACAAGATAGTTAAGGAATAAAAAACCTCACCACTTTTGTACTTGAAATGGAAAGAAGAACCTATCATATCTATTTAGGAACATTTTTTACCTCTTCATTATACCTTCTTTAAAAGCAGTATTTTAAAAGAGGGGATGAAAAGAATACTATAGAGGGGAAAAAAAAAGTAATAGCCTAGACATTTTGAGCAGCTGCACTGATAATGAACATAATCAACTGTCTAACAGATTTTTGTGATAGACCCCAGTTTTCAGAAGTTAATGTAAAAATTTCTAAACAAAATGTACCATAAGTCTACATTTAGTCACAATTAATTACGAAAAGAAATGTATGCAAATCAGTTCTCATTTGCCAGTGGTTTGAATGGCAGCCTGTCAGCATTTGAGATCATTGCAGTTGCCAAAACAATACCCCAAGTAATTTGGGAATTGAAATTGTTTTGTAATGGCAATCTTTTTAGACAATTCCAAATACCAGACCTGCATCTGAGAATATATGCTAGGTGGCTCAAGTCCAGAAACAGCAATGTAGTATTCCACTGGGTTTGTAGCTTCTAGCTGCAAATGACCTTTCAGCTTCAAAATATCCAAGAAGGTTTGGAAGCAAGTAGTACAATTTCTCTTGGGTAAACTAGAGGAAGCTAATGCATTGGACTGGGGGAGAGGTGTGTAAGTTTTCATCTTTTTCATGCATGAAGTTAGAAACCTATGGGGCTGTTAACTGCTTAAGTGGGCTCTTAAGGTGGTCCATGAAATCATGCCTGGGTCAGCAGTTTTTTGTGTAGTGTATAGTTGAGATTTTTTATTTTTTTCTTCTTGCTCAGTATGTATTCAATGCTCACATTTTTGGGGATTTGAAAGTCACAGGATTTACATTTTACGTTGCCAAGGGGAAAGATAATTTGTTTATCGAGGAGATAAAGTTCAGGAAGATAAGCATCCCCAGTTTGAAGACTGATTCGCCTTTCTTCTTTCCCTCTCTTTCCCTCTCTTTCCCTCTCTTTCCCTCTCTTTCCCTCTCTTTCCCTCTCCTTCCCTCTCTTTCCCTCTCTTTCCCTCTCTTTCCCTCTCTTTCCCTCTCTTTCCCTCTCTTTCCCTCTCTTTCCCTCTCTTTCCCTCTCTTTCCCTCTCTTTCCCTCTCTTTCCCTCTCTTTCCCTCTCTTTCCCTCTCTTTCCCCTTACCACGTTACTTTCTTGTGTCCACCAGCAGCCAGTGCATACGGTAGTCAGTGGGGGAGGTTTTCTGTTACAAGCAACTGTTGTATGACATTTTGCCTTTTTGGAATACAGCAAATCTTAGAGTAAGAAAAGAAAGTACCTTTTTTCCGACAGGCCATAGGCTGATTGTTGTTATGTAATGAACTGCATTTCTGGCATTCCTCTCCAAGCAGTTATGTGGTGGGATTAAAAAAGACACTGCTGGTAGTGTTGTCTCTAGTGAAATCTGCCTGCAGAGCAGGCACTGATTTCATGAATGATGCATGTTTTATGATACATTTTTTGAAAGCTAGAGCACTGTGTGCTGCTTCTGATAATGCTATAAGAGGTGCTATTATGTTTTTTCCAACAGTTACCCTGCTGTATGTGAATTCCTACAGCACAATAACTTGTTATCCATACTCCGAGCTCATGAAGCCCAGGACGCTGGGTAAGTATGTGTGGAGAGAGGGCAATAATAATAATAATAATAATAATAATAATAATGGCATACTATTCTCAAACAGAGCACAGAAAGGAAGAAGAGATGATTGAGAATGAACTGGAAAATATAAGCTGCAGCAGCTCTCACTTTTTGCATTTTACTAATGCTACAAAAATACACATTGACATTGCAGTGTCTTTTACATTATTATTAGTGAGTTACAAGACTTAATGAATCCTTATATATGCCACTTACTTTGCCATAGTGATTTGAAGTGATATAAAATGACCAAATATTTTTTGATGCCAGACTTGGAAAGAAAAACAGATTCATTTCAGAAAAAGATTTGCAAATGTGCCAGAGTCTTTTGACACACTGATTGCCATGATGCCAGGGAAGTGATTTGGCTCACGAATGCCAGAACTGACATCTTTCAAGTCTTTCACAGCTATCTGAAACTTTTGGGCCTACTGATTTTACACTTCATTAAAAAAAATTGTGGAACTCAGTGGGCACAGATTTTTCTGCAGCAGTATCATTAATGAATTCAAAGAGTCTAAGCCATTGTATGCAAAACCAGTCCAGGTCAAGCATCGAGTGGTGTTGGTTCCCCATGAAACTATTGTCTATATGAAGATAGAATTTTTTGTGCCGCTTTAAAAAATTACTTTAAAAATTCCTCTTATTTAAAATGTACCACACTTGTGAGATACTAATGAAGGAGTGGAATCTGAATAAATAGCTTTCATAAATTACATAGCTTGCATAAATTATTATTATTGTGTTTATTTGGAGGTAGAAACTTTACCCAACTTGAATGACAATAAAAGATAAATTAGCAGCATTGTAGGAATAAGGTCAATATTCACTATGCATGTAAAAAGCTATTCTGAATGTTAAAATTGTCACTACTTCAAAATGGTAATGCAATTAAAAGCAAGCTATTACCATGCCAGAAGTACCTAGCATGAAATACACAAGGGTAATGAAATTTCATTTTTTTTGTATTGCTTTTTCAATAAAGAATGAAAAATAAAATTTTGTGGAAGAGATTGCATTGAAACTATGCAACAGTTTCAGTGCAACTTTTGTGGATGTTTGCTAAATTCTTAGGTTTCTTGTAGCTGAGGAGTAAAGAGCAGTATTTGGTGTACTTGTGCTTAAAAACTGTTTGGTTTGTTTCTTTCCAATTAATTGCACATTTAATGCTTGATTGATTATTTGTTGGTCCAATAAGCCTTTTATTTTTCATAAGGAAGTAAGGTTAGGTAATGAAAACATGCAGACATTAATAAACTGACTAATAGAGTGGGTAAGTTTAGACAGAGCACTGGAAGTATCAGATGCCCTGTTTCCCCTCCCCTTCTCCCACTTCCCTGCCATCGCTTCCATGGCTAGAGAGGGCAGGCAGTGGGACGGTCCTGGAGGATGCACGCTTCCCTTCTGAAGGCAGGACCCTTCCAAGGCTCCTGCTGGTGCTTGCTTCACCCACAGAGGGAGAGTCTGGGAATGTCCTGGATTACATGCCTATAGAGGCCCTCTGGCTCCAGGGGTAGGCACCGAGCGAATTCACAACGAAACTGACCCCTGATTCACTGAATTTCAGATAGAGACGCAACTCTCAAGCATGGATCCCTGGTCATGTCAAATGGTTATAATGAGAAAGTCTGCAGGAAATACTTCTTTCCTGTGGCTTTTCAATAGCTCCTGTGTGTGTTTTTCAGTCTTGGCATTTGTTAACAGCCAGAGCACCAATGTGCTAGGGGTTTTTTGCACTGTTTGTGGTCAGTGACAAACACACATTCGACACTGGGTAGTAATTCGTATCTTCTCTTTCCTCTTAGGTATCGTATGTACAGGAAAAGCCAAACAACAGGCTTCCCTTCGCTAATCACAATTTTTTCAGCACCAAACTATCTAGATGTATACAATAATAAAGGTAAGAATTTAATTCCTGTGAATATACAGTAGACTGTACTCCCTCTCTGACAACTCAAATATGTTGGCGTTTTTTCACTCCTTTATTTATCAGTTCATGCCCATTTTCTTCTTATTTATTTATTTTGCCCATTCCACTTATTACATAATACACACCTAATTAAATTTATTACAGGCAGACGTATGCCTCTGAACATCACTGTGTATTTTAATATGCCTTAGGATATTTCTTTATTTTGACTGCAAGTTATTAAGTAAATGTTACATGGGAAGCAAAACTTACAACGACTCTATTAACTAAGAGGAGTATATTAAGAAATGCTCTGGGAGATGTTTAGAGCACAGTGTTCCTTATGATTAATTATCTGTTCCTTGATTCTTTCCAATAAAATTATTGGAGTTTGTATGTTCAAGCTGTCTAGCCAGTTAAACTTTGACAGATCGTCAATGGATAAAGCATGGGATGGATGTCAGAGTTCCTTTATGTTTTGAGTTTTCAATCCTTGACCACTGAAATGTAGAAAATAAAATAAAAATAGCCAAAAAAATTTAAAAGGTTACTGCAGAAATAAGAGTCACTGGTCACTGTATAAAGGCCGCACTGAATACAAGTCTTTGCAGCTTCTCTGAATTTATTCATTTACTGCATTCCTGGAAATCCCTAATGAACTGGAAAAAAGAATCATGTTTCTAAAAATAAAGTATTCTAATAAACCTGTCCTCCTATACCTTGAAATGAACAGTACTGTTTACTTCCTCCTAGTCCCCATAATGATAAAATTATTTGTGTTCCTCTGTGAACAAAGTAAAATAATTTTTTCTCAATTATATTCTTGAAAGTTGCTCCCTTGCAAAGAGATCAGTTTTTCTTGCGAAGGGATATTTTTAATCTGGATGCTTGTGCAGAGGAAGCAAGCAATACTTCCTTTTAAACTTGCAAGAGAAAGCTTCTTCAGGCATCATTTTGCATGATAAAATTTATAATCTGAAAGCTTTTATGCTGTGAACTGTATGCAAGGGAAGGAAACACTTTGCTGGTAGATAATGGAATTTGTACACCTCAGTATTCTCAATATGCCTGTTAACTTGTGGAAAAATTAATATGTTATTCTGCAAAACCATGCAAGCAGAACTGTCAGTAGCTACTTTTGTAAAAGTTAATAATGTAGGGTCTCTGCTAGCAACCTAAAAAGTGCAAGTTGAGGCAAGGAATATGTTCGTTGTCTGGATAGGATCATTGCTATTGGTGTTTACTCTCCTGGTTGGTTGCTTTGGGTCGAAGGCTGAGCGATCACAGGTCTGTACAAGGAAGGTGACAGAAAGTGTTCACCGTTTGTTTCTTAGGCATGGAAACAGTTCTGTGCAATGAAGGCAATGGGTGAATTATGTGAAACTTCGTCTGGAAGGCAAATGTTGAATGTAAAGCAATGATTTACAGTGTTCAAAACCTTGAATTTGAAACCACAGAGTTAGGGTGGTAAAGAGAAGTGCCTCTCCATTATCTGCATTTCGGAAGAGAGGGTCGTCTCCTTTGTTCCAGGATGCTCCACTGTGGTGGGCAGGTCTTACATGTGGGGGAAAGCCTGTTTTGATGGAAGGCTATACACCATTTGCTGAGACGTGCTGGTTATCTGTGGCCACAGCTGGAGTTGGTGTGCACTGCCAGCGATGCCTGCTCAGAGTGAGCTCAGGCAAATCAGCATTGATGCGACATCAGCACCCGTGTGCCACTCCTTAATATATGACTTGTAAATTCAGAGGCTGACCTTTAGCAGCTTTGTAATGAAACTCCATTGAGTTTATCTGCCTCCTTTTCTCTCGTTAGAAGTTTTGATGCTTTATTTCATGTGACTGATTGCACTGGCTCTTGGCATTTAAAGTACATCATGCATAGTTTTTCATGTTGTGTTGCTCATACATCTTTATCTGGATAGTCTCTGGGTGCTCGCTTCCCTCTTCCAGGAAAATACCCACCATCATACAGAATGAGTCCAAAACAAGGCTACTTGTTGGCTTCCTTGGTTTGCAGCAGATTAATTCACTGAGAGCACAGTTTCTGTCTGATTTCAGGAAACAAAGGAAGGTATTTCCATCCAGAGGTGTTGTCAGGGCAGTTGCTCTAGCTGACTCATCATGCACTGGTGCAGAATCTGATTGATTTTTACAGGTCATCTGGAGGTTTGGTTACTGTCAGTCCTTGGAAAAGGAGTTATTCTTCTGCTGCTAAGTCCCTTCCTGTCTAGTATGCATTCCCAGTGTTCCACTGGTTGTCAGCCAACAATGCTACCCCGAGTAAATTCCTGAGAGGCTCCAGTTCCCACTGACATGAAATGGGTCATTTTTAAATGCAGCATTGTTTAAGATAAATGCATTTTTTAAAAAGCTGCAAGAGGCCAAGAATGCTCATTTTCTACCCCAGGCTGATAGTTCTTGTACCCATTAAAGCAGATAGATGTACTTTCTTGAGCATCTTCAAAGCACTTCAGGAGTAGACCTGATTGCCAACTTTATCCAAGGGCTTCTTCAGTCCCTGCTGGAGAGCAGCCACTGGGATCAGGTATGTCCTCAAAGAGCAGAGGGAGGCAGCAATCTCAGTGCAAAAAAAGGTTTGACAGGAGCAGCTGAAATAAGCTACCCAAACAAGCCCATGTTCAGCGTATCTGCTGTTAATAATGCTGCCATGGAGCCCCTGCATGGGCTGTCTCACAGTGCTGACCTGCCACGGGAACCTCTTCTGGCTTTGCACCGCTGGATTCTGGCACTGAAAGGAGTTCTCTGTATCCCTTTGGTTCCTGGCTGTTGCCTCGTGCAGGCTGTGTGTGTTACTTGTGCACCACGTGGCTGCGGGTCCTGTCGCAGCCCCGGGCCACACACACACAGCTCCTGTGTGCCAAAGGGAGGTTTTTCAATTAGGAGGCTCCTGTCAGGGCTTTCCCTGTAGTTAATGGAGACAGAGAGGCTTTTGGGGTGATTCAGAGACTCAGAAACTGCCTCGATATTGGGAGCCTTGTGTCCTCCTTTTTCCATTATTATCCTTTTCCATTACTGTTATTAATTCCTTCCACATTCATTGTAATGGAGAGCATTGGCAAAGGGAAGGAGTTTTTGTATGGTTTTTGGCAACTTCTGAGCTACTGTTCAGTGTCTTCATAGCTTTCTCAAACATTTCTGCTTTCATTTATTTTATTAAAAGGCATAAAGATACATTACGATTATTAATAGTTGTTACAAGAAATACCGGGGCATTGATGATTCTTCTAAGACTACTGCTTCTGGAGAGAAAGCTTGTGCAAGAAGATAAATGTTAATTGGATTGTGGTGTGGTTACCAGTGACTTTAGGGCCTCAGGCATCATCTGTGCTGATCAAGAAACTCTGAGAAAGTTGAGTAAGTAGAGATTTACCCCTGGGTTCTAGAGTGCCCATAACTAGGAGAAATTCTCAATAGCAACAGAATAAGAGGGTGCCAAAAATTCCTGTATGGTATGATCTGGCCTTGTGTCATGTCTAAACTTTAATTCCTGTATTCAGTATTCCTTAATGCCCTAATTAGGACTTCCTGTAATGCTGTTCATGCACCCCTCCCCACCCCCCAAAAGAAAAGAAAAATCAAGTGAAAGGTTCTACAGAAGTCCTACAGAGGCAGAAAAGTTATTTGTAAAACACTGGTAATACTGGCATTTTGGTGTCTGGCTGTCACTTCTGTAAGTGTGTGCTTTTTGGCTGAGTGAGCAGTTTTAACTTGCTGTTTAGAGACAGACTATTATCCTTTGAACACTTTTAAAAGATTGGAGTTTGTAGTGGAGAGAGAACCACCAGAAAATCCAAAGTTACAAAAAAAAACCCCAGCTGAAGTTTCTTCCAACATGCTGCATGTGTTGTTTCTGAAAGGAAAAGTGGAAAAAGAAAGTATGCAGGAGAGTTTGGGGCAGTAGAAAAAAACAAATCTGTAAATCTATGTGCTTGTTAATGTATTGTAAGTAATATGTCAGTGAAGTATGTGTAAAGTATCAGCATAAAGTATACCATGGGTACTACACATTAAGAAATGTACCTGATCCAGATGGATCTAATGGGAAAATTATTTTTGTCTGGAAAAAGAATAATATACCTGGAAGACAAGGATGATCTTTGAGAAATATTAGTACTCTGAGGGGAAGAAAAGAGATGTAACCTCTGTTTGCCCTATCAGTTTTCTTTAATGCCTTATCTCTGCTGCTGTGATGAGTTCTTGTCACCCCGGGCAAAGCTTTTAAAGAGGAGTTGTCTGGGTATCTAGGCCATCTCATTGCTGATGCAGAGAGGTTTGCCAAAAGTGATTCTTGCAGTCTGTTGATAAAATCTTGAATGTTACTTCCCTGTTTCTTTGCAAGATGCCGTTGCACGTGTAAAATAAAAATCTTCAGAATTTTATAAGGAAAGATTTTTCCACCTGCAATTATCCTCACTTCTGTAGTGGATTATTTAGACCATTACCTTGTATAGTAAATAATTTTTGTCCTTTAATAATGTTTAAACTCCTTGAGCATTTTGCTAACCCTTATCCCTGACCTGACTTGGGCATAAAATTCTGTGGTTACTTAGCAACTTTTCTTGAGAAGGCACTGTTCCCAGTTGCACAGTTAATGCTGAAGTTAATTTGGCATTAAATCAGAAATTGCAATTCTTTCTTAGGTGTGAAGAATTTGAGGCACTTTTCACTGATTCATTTTCTAAACGCAGTATGAGTTTTCTGAAAGAAAATTACAAGAAAATTAGTTAAATTGTTTGCTAAAAACATTTTTAGGTTGTTCATCTAAAAATAATCTGGGCTAGTATTTCTACGAAGCTCATTATTTTTTTCCTCTGATGGAAATGTTATCAATTGATTTGCACTGAAAAATGATTCGACAGATCGTGAAGCAGGGTATGTAATGTCTTTGAGAAATTCTGAGCTATCTGGCACACAGTTTAATGTTGTTCACATTGCTTAAGGCCTTAATCTACCTCCAAATATGCAATCTTTTAAAGCATCATTTGAGAAGCCAAAGGGTCTGAGACATCCGCTCAGATGTGACAGGTGTGACACAGTTGTTCCAGGCTCACCTTTAACTGAGGGAGACCAAGGAGGTATAGCACTAGGTGCTGTATCTAACTCTGAAAAGATTAGAAGAGCTGCCTCCATTTCTAGCCAAAGGAAGGAGGTTTCTTACCTGCACGGTTTTCAACATCCATATTTCCAGCTTTAGGTGGCTGTGTTCAATGCTTAAAGCTAAACAGTACAAATGCCTTTTGCCTGCTGCATTAGTGTTTCATTTCACTCTGATGTCATTTCAGCATCCAATATCTCAGTTTACAAGCATTGGAAGGAAGTGTAATGTCATTTGGGCTATCTGCACATCTTCACTTTATAAAACATTAGCTTTTAAAACTTATTTACAACAGCAAGTATCAAAATTAGGTTAAAATGTGTGTGTCTGTTGAGAATAATAAAATAAGATTCTTGCTCTGGTTGGTGATTACAACATGATAATGGCTGGTGGCTTGGTCTGCTAGCATCTGTCTGTGTTTGGAAAGAAAACTATTGAGGTTGTAACCTGGAATAATAAGCAAATGTTGGAAAGAGTCAGGTTTTCCTCTCCTCCGGGTTTCATAACCAAAGGAACCCATCCCACTTGTGTCTCCTCCATCAGCGACTGTGTGACCTCCACTCTCACAACCTTCAAAAGCTGCGCACTCTTTCAGGGCTGCTGCTTCTCCTGTAGCGTTTTAGGCATCAAGCTGACATGGACTAAGAAATTAAGCAGAGGTGAAACCTCCAAACTTTTCTGAGCCAACAGAGAGGGAAAAGAGACCTATGACCGAAAGAGAGCATGGGGGGCAGATAAGCTCAGGGAAACTCCTGCTGTTATCTGAGAAGCATTTCATACTTGATCCAGAGGAAGTTTTGCTCTTCTGACTACTAAACTACACGATCATAACAAGAGCCAGTTTGCTTCATGTTAAGTATCATCTTTATTAGTTACCTAATAAAAATATTTTGTGTGCATTGTGCTTGTAAATTGCAGATTTTTAATTTAAAACGCCAAAAAGTATTTGTGATGCTGGTAACTACCCTACTTTATTTTATTCTTTAAAGAGGAGAATTATTTTAGAAGACTTCTCTGTTATTACCCTGCTTTATTATATAATGTTAGTTTGAAGTAATTTGTTGAGGAGATGTACAGGTCATTACAGGGGAGAATTTTTTAAAATACTATTATCAGAACTTTCTTTTGTAAGGTGTTCAGGTGTAAATTAATAAGGTGTTGTGAGGATTTTTTTTATTACCATGATCTTAAAATAATTTATCTTCCTTTCAAAGAAAACAACCCAACTAAAGCCATTTTTGTTTAATTTTATGTTTTGCAACTGTTCTGCATAGGGTTCAGGTTTTTTAAGAGGTCAGTTTTAAAAGTTCCCTGTAAAAATGATTTATTCAAATTTCACAGAATCTAGAAATAATAGATAAATGGAAGAAGTAGCAGGAAGGGGATCTACCTCAGCTCATTAAGATGATGAATGTGAAGCTTTAATCCTCCTAAATGAATCTTCACAACCATTAAGTGGTCCTTTTTGTGTGGTTTTGACTCATTTTTTCTGTAAAGCCACAAGCTATTTATTTTTATTATGCAATTGTGTCACTGTAATAGAAGAAGAATGAATTTCAATCTGCTGCATGTGATTTCAGCCAAAAAGTGTTGGAAATATTCAGAGCATCAACACTAGTTTTCTCATTTTTGCTAATAGCAGTATTAAGCCTTTTTTTTTTTCAACTGAGCAGCAGAATGACTGCCAGTTGTCAGACTGGGATGGGCAAGAGTCAAATGTGGTTTATTTAAGTGGAGGGTGTCTGCCTGGCAAAAGTTCACATTATTGCTAGCAAGCTGTTTTCTGTATCTGTCAGTGAGTAGGTTTCAGAAACTCCCAGGTCACTCTGGACGCTGTCAGTGACCACAAAATGGAAGACATTTAACTTCTTATTAAATATTTGTGAGGCAACAGCCTAGTGCATAAAAAAAGGTTTCTTTTCTGATTGACACACAGTGAAGAGAAATAAATAACCAGAAGAAATTGTTCAGCCCCTTCAGCCAACATTGCATTTCCTACAATGCTGTCTCACATTGCAGTTGTGCAACTTTATTGCTGGCTATTAAGTGATAACCAGTCCCTGGAACTATATTCCTCCCTGGGGAGCCACAAGTGGGAAGGCTGGAAGAAACGGGAAAGCACAGAATGATACACCTTCTTCTTGTGTTGACTGTTTTTGTTGCTTGTGTTGATTAAATATCCTGCATGCAGTCGCCTGTGACTGCATTGTTTAAAGACTTTCATGTCTTTAAGTCACTTTGGTGGAAATTTCAAAATTACCTTTTCAGATTACCATTAACAAAAGGTAAGACTGAACTTGGTGCAGCACTTTGAAAAGTGGCTGTGACATAAATATCTATATTTCTGCCTGTGAGCAGGTGTCGTCTGTGTGTTTATGCGTTGACAAGAATGATGAGAATGTTAAATGGTGCAAGACAAATTGTATTAGTATTGATTCATATTACAGGGAGCACAGTCTTGTGTGCCTAGAGTTTGAATAATGTGAGAAGCAAGTGCCATCTCTTGTACAACACTGTGAATGAAATATGTTGAAATTGTCCATCAGAAGAGCAGCATTCAAACTCTGAGTCATAAATGCTTTTTCCTGTTATCTCCAAAGCATGGAGATATGGTTGTGAGGAGCTCAGATAACAGAGTGAAATGGGAAGCTCTGAATTCTCTGCTTCATTCCTCACTGGTGGCAGATCCCAGAACTTACGTTCTTGACTGCGCAGAGATACTAATTCACTTACCAGCCCTTCGACGCTGCTTTCAGGCTGAAAATGGCTTTTCACTTCACTGAGACTTTATCCTACTGTAACTAGCGTTCAGGTGCTGCCACTGGATTAAGTGGGTGGAAGCTGGTGAGCAGCTCTGTGGGCTGTGCATGCTGTCAGCATTCCTAGTCTGGTAGCCAGTCACACACATGGCTGATGCCTCTTTTATTTCTTTTCTTTTTCCCTTATAGCTGCAGTATTGAAATATGAGAACAATGTTATGAATATCAGGCAGTTCAACTGCTCCCCTCACCCCTACTGGCTTCCAAACTTCATGGATGTGTTTACCTGGTCCTTGCCGTTTGTTGGTGAGAAGGGTATGTATGGAAATTGGTTCTGTTCATAAAAACTGCAAAACTGGTTCATAGTGACTGTGCATGTGGCTTCATTTGTTTTGAAGGGCAAGAATAATTTGAAGACAGATGTCTTGGTTTTGAGGACGAAGTTGTAGGAATGGGCCTGAGAGGGGCAAGCAATCACCAGTGGTTGATCACACTTCCCATATATTTTTATAATTTCCACTTTTTCCAGGCAATGAT
Organism: Oreocharis arfaki; assembly: GCA_013398015.1. Taxonomy (NCBI): domain Eukaryota; kingdom Metazoa; phylum Chordata; class Aves; order Passeriformes; family Paramythiidae; genus Oreocharis; species Oreocharis arfaki. The sequence goes on along the minus strand of VZRR01027745.1, from coordinate 45,377 downwards.
GCCATTATGTTTCTGCTGCAGAAATAAATTTTATGTCATTGCAGGCCAGAGGTGCATTCACTAAACAAAATTCTGATTTGTTTTTCCATTATAAGCTCTTTAACATTCCCTTGGATATTGCTTACTGCTGAAGGGACATCTCAACAGACTTCACTACACGTGGTTACATCTTCACTCATGTTACCTTTATGGGTGGGTTGCTTTTTCATCATCAAACACAGAGCTGGTGATATTAAGACCCAGTCTGGCTAACTGTTCCTGGAGAGAGTATGGAGATGCCAGTAGGAAGGAAAACCTGCTCCTCAGCCACTTCTGTGCATAGGACATGTGGTGCCTCATCGCTGGCAAGAAGAGTCTAAAGAACACAAATGATGTTTTATTGAAACATGATGCTCTTGATGTTGCCTGAATGCAGCTTCATGCTATGAATGGCAAGCACACAAAAGGCATGAAAACACTTTGGTCTAGCATATTAAATGAATACGGAATGCAAACTGCCTAAACCCCAAGTCATTTTATTCAGTGCCCGAGATGACGCTTGCTTTGGTCCATCCATTATAGAGTATTGCTGCAACAGCAATTACTGCCAGAAAACTATAATAAACTCTTAAAAGCTGCTTGGAATAACAGTTCTCTCTTAATAGGCAACTGGAAATACAGCCAGCTGTGACTCTTACCTGCAGTCATGACCAGCTTTGTTTTGAGCTAGTCTTTTGTTTGAGGAAAGCTGCTGGTGAGACGCCTGAGGTCTCTGTGAGCAAAGCAGATAGACAATGAAACAGGGATTAACAAAGAATAGGCAGCTGTTTGCACTAATGGAGACATTACATAATCCTCACTGACGTGTGTTGCAGACTCTTGTGAAGCAGATAAAATGCTTTCATTTTCTTTGGCCATAAACTCAGTCAGGCTGTTTTTAGGTTGGGTGTGTTCTCCACACATGTTGCAGTCCTGTAAGATGTTCTGTAAGGTCACTTTTTCAGAGGCTTCCCATCAGCAGCCTGCTCAGGTGAGGCTGCAGGATGTGTGGTCAGAATTGTTGAGGTTCTTAGACCATGGTGTTCCTCTTCTTATTATTCTTGGGGGTGTTTTTTTCTCCTTCATGTCTTCTAGTGGTCACACTTACCAATTTCTTGGGAATTTTAGAGCCCAAAGAAGTGAAATCAGTATTTTCCTTTCTATGCAAAACAGTATTCAAGGATGTAAGCTTGTTATTTATTTCCTTTTTTTTTAATATAGATTTTTTCTCTCAAAGGCCAACCAAGGTAGGAAGCTGTTAGTTTCACTGGTTGTTGTTAATGTGGAAAGTCTTTCCACTAATACTGTCAAAGGAAAATATTAAATCCTTCACTAAAGTAGGAAAAAATCTAGCTTTGTCCCACCCTCCTAATGTTCCAAGCCTTCATATTAGTCACAGAAGAGAATTTTAATAACTACTTGACTAAAAAATTTAAAGTTTCAACCTGTGTAGCTAGTACAAGGCTAGACAAGCCTGGTAACACTTTTAATGTTGCTTACTACATGTAGGTGTAGTGAAATTTTTCTTAATCTGCTAATGGCTTCACATTTTACCTCATAACTTTGGCTTTCTTTTTCTCTAAATTGCGTTTCCTTGAGTTTGATATTTGGTGGTGTTGTTTTTTTCACTGTTCTTGTTCTGTATGCTCTCTGGTTAGTGTCTCACAGTTGTCTTTCTGGAAAGAAATGAGACTAGGGTAGGGAGAACCTGTGGCTGAACCTCTTGTGCCCAAGTTGCAAAGTATGCAAGCAGAATATAGTCTAAATTCTCCAATAATAATGTATCTATTCAGTATAAAATAGTTCCACCCTTAAGGAATGTACGCTGTCTGGTCTCTTTGGCCTGGAATTCAAGGGACACTGGGGACATCTTTAAAAGGTTGATGTTTTGTTGAACTGGAAGTAGTGTCCAAAACCTGGATAAATAAAGAAATACTCTAGGATCCCTCTTGTTGTACCTTTTTACACTGGAATGTTGCTTCTGTTCGCTGGGCAGGGAAATCAAATCCTATTGCAATTTAGGAGCAAGAGGAGAGGGGTCAGTTCTGTTATCCAAGTTGAGTGAAAGGCAAAAAATGTGTTCAGGGGGAGAAAACAAATGTTACCTACTTCGCTGACAGTTGCAAAAGGAGAGATCATTAGATTTTTTTAAGTCAATTTGTTGTAGTGTTCATTGTATTTGGAAAATTATTTATGGAAACTTGTACTTTTTATTAGCTACACAAGACACTTTCCACTTTTATTACTAAAGGTCCTATTGTTTAAAAAGTGGATGCTGTTATTGCACTGAATTTTCATTCTCACTGCTACAGCTAGAGTTGGCTCTCTGACAGACCAGGGAAGCTTAATATCAACATTTTGCACTTGTTTTCCATTTTAGTGACAGAGATGCTGGTAAACGTGCTGAACATCTGCTCAGATGATGAACTGGGAACAGAGGAAGATGGATTCGATGGTAAGAGCCTCTGCCCTTGGTTGAGATTGTTTGCCTTGAAATTACTTTAAAAGTTTATTTACTAACCATGAAGTAGTTTTCTGAGTCTCAGTTGAGTTCTATGCCACTGAAAGCAACTGTTGTGCTAGACTCCAATGGATTTGCTTACCATATGCTTCAAAAAGAATTGATGGATCTGCCCTGTTCTAACCTGTATTTTCCTCCACAAAATGTGGCTTGTGTTGTCACAAAGGGGTCAGATGATTTCATGCAAAAGATCACAGGTATTCTCATAGTGAGTTTAATTATGTAAATGAAATATTCTTCCTACAGTTAAGTAAGCTTCCTGCAGCACTCCTTCCCAAAACGTTTGTACTGTGACTTTGGAAGTATTTCTCCAGTCACCTCTTTTGATGCGCTTGAGTGTCTAAAGGACTTTAAAAAGCAATAGATTCATTAAAAATAAGCATGTAAACACAGATAGAAAGGGTTCTAACCTGACATTTCTGCTAAGAAGAGAAAAATGGTCAGTTCTGTTACCCTTTGGGTTGAAGTTTATATGATGATTAGTTGCCTTGTACCTGTTGGTTTGACTGTAAATGATACTTTGTATCTTACAACATGTAGATTCTTAGAGGTCAGTTTATTTTATTAGACATAATTTTCTGTTAGGCTGTGCTAGAGTAAATAACAGCTCTCTAAAATGTCCCTTCTCAACTGAGAAAAGCTGAAAACAATCCCATGCATCCCTGACATTCTTACTCTGAATGCTTCCAGTGTTTAAAAAAAAAAACTATGAAAAGTAATAATAAATAATCTGTCTAATAAAATAGTCCATGAAAAGAACAGAAATACTAAAAATAATTTTAAAAAAGAAGAACCTGGAAAAATCTAGCACAACTGAATATTCTCTAGATGTTTTTAGGCAGAATGAATGAACAAGGAAAACAAAGAACTTTCAACTAAGACAAATATTTAATGCAGTTGTAATTAATAATTAAGCTTCTCTTTCAAAGTATTTATTTTTAATCTTTAGAACAGGAAGCTAGATCACAGGTTTTGCAAAATGTTTCCTTTGTGATGGAGAAGACTGGTATGGATGATAGTACTTTGATTTTATTCTGAAAAACCAGATGGAATTCCCTGTTCCACATCGGCCACAGAGTGTGGACATGAACAATTATCTTACAGGACTTGGGACAAAGACTGAATTATTGAAACCGGTAATCAGTGAAGAGAAGAAAACACCTGTTTGAATATTGTGCCCATTTTTTTTCTCATGAAATTTAAATAAGTCACTACTATGTAATTAAAGTAGCGTGTGAAATTGTATGGAGGCATACGATGAGTAAAAACTGTGTCAAGTTAAATACAGTAGCAACAAACCAAGTGCTTAAAATCCTTGGCTCAAGAAAGCACTTAAGCACAGCCTGAAATCCCACTGAATGCAATGCCATGGCAAAGACTTTATGGGAAAGATTTTTAAATTAATTCAGCCTTGGCCTAATACTTCCTTTTAAAGTTGTACTGTAAGCTTCCATTGGGCATAGACAGGCCAATGTCCGTAGTCTTTTTCTAAAATTTTGGAGTGTCATCATTCCCTTCCCTAAGTTACACTTCAGGAGCACATTTTCAAAAGCAGAATCAGAAATACAGAGATGTTAGGGGTCTTGGAGAACAGCAGGCCTCTCCAGCTGTAGGAGGTCGCTGCATCTACTGTGTTTTTTTCTGAGAGGAGAGTGAACCCCCATCCCACCTCCCTGGGAGTTTTGCCATGGCCCTCCTCCAGACTTGGAGTTTGCAGCATTGCAGGTGTCTAAGCAGGGAGACAGGCTGAAATCCTCTGGGCTTGCATGTGTGTGTACTGCATAACGATACCTAACAGCAGTAAAGTTTCAGATGAGGAACAGCTAAACCATTCCTGCTACTGTAACACTAATACTGTTATCTAAATCTGCTTTCAGTTTTTTCTGTATGAATGATTTCTCTGTGTAAAACATTATGGTAAGGAAGATACTAGAAATGTAGTTGTCTTTAGCATGTGTAGCTGAAAACTAGAGCTGGCTTATGTTCATGTCTGCTTTCCCAGATAATCCCCTTAGAGCTGTAAAATGGGCTCTGTGGCACCAGTGCTGCAGCTTGCTGTGGGCTCACACTTTTACCTGCAGCCCACTGGGCATGTTAGGCTCATGGGAATCGTACACATGGAAGAGACTGAAGGATTCGGACATTAAAGTAAATTTGAGGTTGATTTAAATTTAAATAGAAGCTGATATCTGTAATGATTTCTTAGTGGGTTCTGATTTATTATCTGTTCAGCAAACAAAAATCCTTTTTCTCTCAGAGATGGTTGAGTTCCCTCTCTTTTTTCTTTTTTTTTTTTCTTTTTTTTTTTTCTGGAAGCCTTGCCTTTTGGGGGAGAGAAGTACAAGATGTATTTCATTTGTGTTCTCAGTGAAACAGACCAGAATGATTACCAGCTCAAAACTGTTTCTGTAAGGACTGTCTACTGACAGTCTTGTAGTGGCTCAGTATTTCCACTGTTCTTCTTCAGTAATTTCTGTCCAGCTTCCTTGGAGGGCTAGTCCTGTTTACCTGCTGACATTTTTTTTAGCAGTATTTCCCATAGAAAGAAGTGCCTGGTATCTGCAACAGCAGATGCATTTTGTTTTATGGAATGATTCTTAAAAGTCTTCACTATTTTTAGATCATCAATAGTTTTCAGGGCTCGCTGCTGATTTCCTTTCTCTCCTTGCAGTTTGAACATGCCCTGACCTGGGTTCCCACATGTAGTGAGAATGGTCCATCACTCTGGTTTGCACTGATCATTCATTTGTTACCTTCTTTTACACTTTCTTGCCCTCTGTCTTCCCCTCTCACTCCTTCCTTCAAAACAAAGCCCCATTAGAATTGCCTGACTTCACTGCATGGTGTTCTTGTGAGCCCTTTGTTTTTTTATTATTATTTTCATTTCTGAGTCATGTATGTTGCATCTAGCCATGAGCAGGATGCTCAACAGCATGTATTCCTTTTTTTTCCTCCCTGCCCCACACCTTTTTTCCTTCCCCTAAGGAAACACACCATGGGGATCTGATCAATTTGTTGTAGGCAGTTTCTGTGTAAGCTTACTGTGAAAAAAGCCTAAATATCATAATGCCCTTTATCCCATATGTCCCTGCTGGCCTGTATTGGCCTTTTGGTTTCACTCGCTTTAAAAATGAGAGAACATGATAGGTCAAGTTTCCTTATCTCTGATCGTTTCCTCTTGCTGTACTTTCTCTTTCCTGTTTGCTGTGGTGGTTGCAATATAATCTGATCCAGAAAAAAATGTCTTGGGCAAATGTTAGTTCATGTGCTGTATGTTTGTGCATCAAACATAGCACTTAGCAACAGGAGCCGCAAATACCTCTACCTAGCCGGCATATAGTCAGAGTTCTGTTTTGTTTTAATTAGCAACATTTCTGGCCTCATGCATTTGATTGAATAAACTAAACTGCTAATTAAAAGGGTACAATAATGCAATTAAACAATTTGACACAAATGCACTACTTGCTTTGTATGCATCCTTATCATGATTTGGCATGAAGACACTCCTAAATTTCCTACATTATTTTTTGTTTTGCCTTCAACATGGTAGCTCTCAACCTTCTCACAGAAAAGCCACTGTCAGAGCCATTAGCTACAGCATTTATTCCTTTGTTGGAAAACAACTTCCCAATACAGTGCTGTAGTTCCAGCCTAAAGAGAATTCCCAAGTCAAACGTCTCCTGCCAATTACAACCTGGTTCTGCTGTGAGCAGTAGTAAATGACATTTGCCACATCTCTTCAGTACAGTAAACTGTGCCTGGGGCCAGCTCAGCAGCAACTAGCAGAGACTGATAGAGCAAAAGCAAGGGCCTTGTCCTTAGGTCTGTTACTTACCAATGCCTTGATACTGGTGTTCATGGTACTGCCTTATGAGAGAGTCTTAGCTTGCCAATGAGTTGATTTTTAGCTGGGAGAGAAATGGAGGGGTTTTCCCAGTGGGCTGTATTTGTTCTTCCTCCAAACCAGCAAGGCTGAGCTGCAGTGCATACTTAATTTCTGCGAATTGGTGACAGAGTGGCATTTTAATGTGATCTTTGTATTTATTTATTCACTCTGTGATTTGGCCAGATGTGGTAGTTTCCATGCCCAAAGCATTTTTCCTGTGAGCCGTATTACAGCACATCGGTGTGCTCTGCTTCTAGACCAACCTAGCAGCATGTACTAGATGCCCAGTGCCCCCAGAACACGTGCCATGCTGCCGTTGTGCCTGGGCTCCAAGTGCTGCTCTTGTGTTGCCCTCAGAGGGTTGATTTTAAAATGCAGGACCTTGTACAGTGGTGGCATTTGAATTTGCTCACTGACAGCTGCTGGACCATTTGGACAAATGCAGGCATGCAGTGGGTAGCACAGATGCTGGTAGGAGCAGCAGCCATGGCTGTGATGGTAAGCTCCTCTGTGAGATATCAGGTGTAAATAAACTGGAGGAATTGGTTTGATCCTTTTAACAAAAGAGGCATCATCACGCAGGCACACCCCATATGGCCGTGTGGGGCTGGTCTTGAGAAGTGGTTAAGCCTTATCAGAGCAGCAGCAATAATGTAGGAGAAAGTCTGTGTTGGAGAGGTGGTAACACCACTGCCGGTCTTCTGCCTGCATGTTGGTTTCCCGCAAAACCTACTAACAAGGCTTTAAGCTGAAAAGGTTTCTTTCTTTTTTCTTTTTCCTATGATTTTCAATCTGTTTCTTTCCTTTGGGATGTTCTCTGCTTAATTTGTTTCTTTTCTGTTTTTCAGACTTTACTTAAACATTACATTTCCATTGATGTTGTCAAATGTTCTCTGTTATTTTTTGTTTTCATTCTACAAACATCACTCATCTTTTTCTTTCCCCCTCTTTGGAATTCATAAGAAGATCTCATTTATGCACAGAAGAAAGGTATTCAATAAGTTGGAAGGCTTAAGTTTTATTAATTTTCCTAATGCTTAACTACATAATACATATTAGAATACCAGTGAGAGATTTGGGGTTGACTTTTTAACTCAGCATTGTTTTATATCTGTGCAATCCTACATCTCAGAGTATTGTCAGCATTTATAATCTTTTTTTTTCCTTGTTGTGCTTCTTAATCTGAACGTTTAAATTACATTTCATATAAATCCTTCATATCCATCTTGCAGGGTCTGTGTTTGGATGATACAATTCCAAAATCCAATAGAATTTGTTAAATTACTGAAGTAAGATTCTAAGTTTTTATTTTACCCTCCAAATAATTTTTACACTTCAATTTTAAACTTTTTTTTTTAAGTTCCTCCATGCAATAAGGATTTGTTTAGATATTGGAAGGTCTTTTAGAGATGATTTCCAGCCTAAATGAGTCTATGATTGTACGAAAGAAAGGTAAAATCTTAAGAGGACATCAGATAATATTTGCAATGTTTACTCGTAGCCAGTTCTCAGGTTTTGGCCCATTTACTTTCACATAGGTGTGTGCTTAAGTGTAGCTCAACTAATTCATAAGGATCTGCAGTAATAGTGAATTTCAAAATATTAAACTAGACACCCTTGGAATGTGAATCTAAGATTTACGTATAAATAGTTTAGAAATCCAAATACTGTGAGGTTAGTGATATTCCATCAGAACTACCAGAGTAATAAAACATTGTGAGTAACAGGTGTGTTATTTAGAAGATTATGTTCATAAAGCCAAATAGGATAAAGAAAGTTGTTAGTAATATTTGCTAAATATATGTCATTTTCACAGATTTGTTACATTAGGAAATTCAGTGGTGGTCAAAATCTTTTATTTTTGGTAACTTTTATGTGTATCAATGAGATACAAAATATTCCCTTTGAGCCTTTTGTGTTTTATGATTAAGGGGGTTTTTTCCCATTCTTTTTTGTATGTAAGTGTAGGACATTGTATTTCATTTCAGTCGTAAATTATATTTTCAGTTCTCAAATCTTCTAGACTGTAATCTTAATTCCTGTTCAACTTTTTGAATATCCTTATAAGATATACCAGAACAGTGTGGATTTGTAATAAACAAGTAGGGATGGTGATGCTTGGGGGGAAAAAAAAGGACAAATCATGCCTATGTGTTTTCAGGGTAGGAAAGGCTGAAAACCACGTCTTGTGTATATTGAGAGTACAGTTCTGTGAGATCACAGTAACTGAGGCAGGAAGGTACCCTCTTCTTCTCCTGAAGAACCCAGCCGAATCAGTGCTGTTTTATTTAAATTTTTCATTAAGCTGTTACAAGTATATTATATTTAATTCAGTTACAGCTGAATTACAGCTGTTTCTCCCACTTCTCATTGTCTAGAATTAGACATTTATGCCCAAGTGTTCGTATCTTTTTTTATCTTTATAGGTTTTATATATTTTCTTTATATTTTTATCTTTATATGTGGGAGATTTGAAAGCCATCATTCTGAATATCTTTTAAGGAGTAATCTAACTCTCTACTCCACCCAAAACCGGGACAGTATCCTGGTATTACATCGTATCAGGTCCCACATTTTCCAATACACCATCACTTTTCCTGTTTTTGGTAGATAAACACACAGATATCATTCCCTTTAGTCTGTAGATTGTCCCTAAAAATGTCCATTGAGTTCTTTAATTCCATGACCTTGAGCTCCTGTAATAACAGTTTTTCAGGGCAGGGAAGATGGTGTGTGGTGTTGTGAGGTGTTGGATTATTGTGAGCTGAAGCCATTTCTGATTCCATCACCACTTGTCCAGTTTCATCGAAGCTTGTTCTTCACTAATGTGGCCCTCCTCATTTTTGCCCCTTTCTGCTCATTTAGCTTCCCTGATGGGCTCTACGAAATGGATCAATTTGCTAGGATTTGAAAACAGAAATTTTCATTTTTGCCCTTGAATTCTGGAGTAGCAAAGAAGGAAGCGTTATTGTGATGTGCAGCGGTGTCTGAACAGGCAGGAGTTGTCAGGCAGCATCCACACAAGTCAAGGTTACCTGTCCTTCAGAAACCTTTAGGAGAAATCTTTGTGATGTATGTGGTTATGATTGTGATAATTAAATGAAACTGGTTTTCTGAATATAACAGTGCATTTTCTTGGGGATGTGGGGGATCCTTATTAAAAGAAATTCTTTGTAATAAGTACTACTTGCTTTTTCCATTCAGGTGGTTCTCTCTTGCATGTACAGATTTTGATGATATCCAAGTAACAAGTGCACCTCAAACTCAGCTGAGCTGTAGCCTGTGTTGCGCTGTACTTTTTTTAAAGGCAGAGTATTGTGTGAGTTCACAAATTTCGAAGCAATTGTAATTTTGAGCAGGCCATAGCAGTACTTAAAAGGAAGTTGCTCCGTGGAACTCTTACCCACTGCCAGCCAACACAATCCCTACCATCTCTTGATGGTTTCCAGGACTCTGCCCTTAGGTTTAATATCTTTTAAATAATTTTTACCTTGGAATGGGAAAAACTGTTTTCAGTTTCGACTACAAATAATGGCTTAGTTTGGCAAACTGTAGCATTAATATGATGTTTCTTGTATTTTGTGTTGAGAGCATTTACTAATGAATTATTTACAAATCCCTATAACTGTTTTTAATGTGTTTTCCGTAGGAGCAACAGCTGCTGCTCGAAAGGAGGTTATAAGGAACAAGATACGAGCAATAGGAAAAATGGCTAGAGTTTTCTCAGTGTTAAGGTAAGGTTCTATGCTGGTTTAGATTTTTTTAATGTTGAGGGTATCTTTGAATGGTTACTTAGAGCACTCGACTGTTAATCAAACAGCAAATTTGCTATTTTAGTCTACCACCCAACTGAGTTCTACTGCAACCTTTTAGAGATTGTTTTATTTATACAATGCTGCTATTTATTTTGGCTCTAAATAGTCTTCTTCCTCAGGGCTTTTGCTGCATATAAAACAGACAAACAAAAGACATCAGCAAAAAAAAATGCAGTTACCATTTTTAAAGACTTTTGCTCACCAGGTGTACTAATTAACTTTTAGCCACTGTGAGACAAGCGTTAAATGTAGGGAAAGGGTTATGTTATACATCTCCTCTCATTAAAAACGAAGTCAGCTGTCACACTTCGTCACCCACAGATGTTGCTACAGCCACGAGTAAAGATGACTAAAGATGAAAGCATTAGGGTCATTTACCTAGAAATCCAGGAAATGGTTGTGCAGGCAACAGCAGCTCGTTCCTTTAGGCTGCACTCCCCCAAACACATGAACATGAGTAACTAATTGCTACCCAATGTTTAGAACTCTCCATTTGATGTCTCTGAGAAGAAGAGAAAACATGCTGTACTGTGCTGAAGTCTAAATATAGAAAATACAGTTCTCCCTCCCTTTCAGCAGAGGGATTTTTTTCCTCAGGAAACTGTATCTTGGTCTGCTGTAGTCAGTTGATGGCTATTATGCTTAGTGGAAAATCGAAGGAGTTCTAAAACCTTTACTGGTATGATTGTGTGGTTGATGTAAGAAGAATAAATAAAATAGTTACTTGAAGAATATAGTTTTTAATTTCAGTGGAAACTCTCCAACTTGCTTGCTTTGAATGCAGCATGTCAGCAGTGGGCAGGTTTTCTGTGGGGCTTTGCATGGGCACAGCAGCTTGCCCACGCCTTGCAGATTGCAGCAGCATAGCTTTAAATAGCAAACTGAGATGGAAGGCTTCGTACCCGGGGTTCCCAAAGTGTTACAAGTGAGCTACTGGTGATGCACGAGCTACTTCAAAGTGGTGCCCATAAAAAAAAAAAAGGCTGGCATCATGCCTTTTCCCTAAACAAGATGAGGGAGCAATCAAATATTTCTACATGCTGCTCTGTACCAAGTCTGTCAGAGAGCCTGGAGGTGGCTGCTACCACCTTCATAAAACAGCACAACTATTTTTCTCTAATGATCGTTGAGCAAACAAAGTTTGGGAACTTGGCTTACTCCCATAACCTTGAACCACAGCTTCTGGATTGACTGTATTTTGTTGTGAACCACCTTTTTAAGTGTAGGATTAATTCAAAAGAAATGTGAACTTTAATAAGCAGAAGGATCTGAAACTGGATGATTAGCTGATGCATTTGGGGTTTTACAACTTGCAGATGATTGACATCAGCTGTGTCAGATTTTTTCAAAGGGATCTGTAGGGCAGAAGCTTTTCAATGGTTTCAAGGATAGAAGAGGGATACAGAGTAGTTCCTGCTGTGCTCTGTCTAAAATGATATGCATAAGCCTCATGTCTTAAAGCTACCCCACCAAAACCAGCACAGCCTTTTACAGTTTTTGATTATTGATGGTCCTGAAAACTTTGCAGGAAAGACTGAAGATGAAGAGTAGATTTGTTCTCCCTTTTAGCTTTAACCAGCAAATACAGCACATCCTCGCTGTGATCAGAGGCATATTCAGCAAATAAACAGGTACCTCCAGTGCATGGTTTTGGTGACTAGTCGTCCAGGGGAATGAGTGACATTTCACCCCAGCCACAACTGCCCCCCTGGGAATACCTGATCTCTTTTTTTCTGAGAAAGGCTGATTCTCCTCAGCTAGGTGCCAGGCTGCTAGACAGCAAAAATTTCACGAGGTTAATCTTGCAAAAACTATTCCTGTAGAAAAGCCTAGGATATTTTTTCTGTCTCAACAGCATAATCCACATGTAAGACACAAGTGTCAGGTAATTGTGTGTGACCCTAAGAAGACTGCAGTGGCACCATCATTTATCATCTATTTAAATACCACTCTGTTTTGGAAACCACTGAAGTTCCTGTTTGAATCATTGTGTTTTATGAAGTTTATTTCACTAGTTCTTGAAAAGCTTTCCGAATGATCAGCACCTGGTCTGACCACATGCAAAGGACTTAGTCAATCAATCATCTCTTCTTTAGGCTGGAGTGGTCCTTTTCCTCAAGGATGTAACTTGAATGTAAAGTTGAAATAATTTCAGCCATTTTAGTTTAAAAATTAGATATCAAAATAGTGTTGTATTGAGTTTCAAATGTTAAAAATGAGCTTTGCTGATAATAGCCATCATAGAAAGATTTGCTTTAGCTAAATGGAAGACTTCATGTTTCCTTGTCATTGGCTCTCTCCAACTTTGTTTCTCAAGTCTGACTTTTCTTTTGGTATATTTAGACAGGAGAGAGGTAAATAAAATATTTAAACAGTCTATTATCCTTTTTCTGAAATAGAAATAAATGACATCAAATAGAAATTAAGGAACACTGAAGGCTAAAACATCTCAGTATTTGTGACACACATCTTTCTTGTGCATATGCAGTTTAGACATAATAAAAACACAGTCAATAAATTTACCCCATGAGGGCGAAGCTAAAAGTGCCATTGCTGTTTAATTAAAAAAAGGAAAAAAAAAAAGATATGTAATGGACTGAATAATTGAGAGAAAGCAAAAACTTGAGTGTGTAACTGTTGATGATAAAAATACTGTGTTAATTCTGAAAATATTTTGCTCTTGTATTAGTTCTAATTGCTTGGGAAACTTGCAAGGAAAATGGTAACAATTTAAATTTGACTATTATATAATGAAAAATGAGTGCAAGCAGAATTATTTTCAAACTAAAAATAGAGCTTGAAGAGTATATGTAGTAGGTAAACAAGAGTTGTTTAAAATACGTGAGTCATTCAGGGCATGTAGGTCTAAAGAAAATTGTAAGTAGTAGAATTGCTGAGAGACAGTTTTTATAGACAAAACCACATTATCCTCAAGTGAATGTGGAACTAAATTCTGTCTTTGTGTTTGCTTCTTCCAGCCTAATGTCATTATATACTTCAAAGTAAAGCACTTCAAAATAGGTTTCCCTTAAAGAATTGGGGTCAATTTTGCTGCTAAGAAAGTATGTCATCACAGGCAGCATTACAGTCCTTGCAGAAAGCTTTACTTAAAGGCTTCTCTGGATAGAGCTGTTGGATTCTTCTTGCTATCTATTAAAAACTGTATTTGGAGACGAGCAAAGCATATTTTGGTTTCCTAAAACACTTTTCTTGAATCCATATTATTTTTAGCATACAAAATCATTAAGGACAGTACTAGCAAGGTTGGAAGTGCTTATTAATTTTAATGAGCTTTTAGCTGCCTTTCTTTAAGTGGCTGGTGATCATCAATAAATAATGCACCTGCCTGGTAGTGTAGACGAGAGCAAACTAACAGTTTAAGTTTATTTTGGACCACACAGTGTAAAATGTCTAAATGCATTGTTGGCAATATTTGATCTTTCTGGTCCTCCTCCTCTCAGGTTTGGGTTTACAGACATATTGTTCCATAGGTGCAGGTTATAGGTTAACAGTAGTAGGAGTTGCATATGGTGTGATGCGAAGGTTAACCACATACACAGCAGTGAAGGGGATGTTATCACCAAATTCAGTCTGTCTTGGCAAGGAGAGAGATGGGAGATGACAAAGTCATTGCAGGGCATATATATCCCATGTTTTTAAAGAAGGCATTTATTACTTTTGGTGGTTTTATTTTTCATTTCTTTTTTAACTTTTGCAGAGAAGAGAGTGAGAGTGTGCTGACACTGAAAGGTTTGACTCCAACGGGAATGCTGCCCAGTGGTGTGCTCTCTGGAGGAAAACAAACACTGCAAAGCGGTAAGCCTGTTTGCCTGTGTGTCTTGTCCTGTGCAAAAAAAACAATTGGTTTTCAACTGCAGAACCTAAGAAAAGTAACCACAGCTGTCTCAGGGGAAAAAAAAAAAAAGCAAAGAACAGAAAAAAACCAGGTGGTTTGTAGTGCTGGAGCATTTGTGAGCAGTTCATGTAAGGCCACTTCTCTAGACTTAATACATACCACCGATTTTCAGAGAAAGGGTGGAGGAGGGAGCCCCTGAAAATCAACTGTTCAGAGTGGTAGCTCAGGACTGTGTATGGGAAGTACACTCTTTCCCCTGTTTGGAGCACCTTTTGGGGTTTTTTTTAAGAGCAGCCCTTGATACATGAAGTATTGAAGGTTCGGCTTAGATAATGATGCTCAGACTCTTGTTTTATCTGATTTGTTCTTCCTCATAGAGAATCACTAATGGAAAATAGCTCTAGAATTAGATTTTCTCTCCTAGAAATTCTAGTTGACAACATGAGAACAATTCCACTCTGAGTTAAGCGCAAGTGAAGGGCAGCTCTTACAAACACCGTGTTTGCCTTATACACAAACACAATACAGATTGTCAGTTTTATACTAAGTGCTTCTTGTTACAGGAAATTGGTAAGTCTATAGTAGGGCTGCCTTTGTTTCCTTTTGGAATAAGGAGTGCAAAGTATTTAATTTATTACTGAAAGCTCTCCTTTTTTTCTCCTGTGTGTACTGCTGTAGAATATATTGCAGGCACCCATAAAGGTCTCTCATTTATTGAGGTTCTGTTGGCAGGAGATGTGAGAAATAGAAATGCTTTATAACCTTGACACAGTCTCAGCCTCTTGTTTTCTTGTTTCCTTCCTGGAGCATTCTTTCTGTGTATTTTTCCCTTTACTGTCTCTTTTACCTAGAAGATTCAGATATATGGTGGTAAACCTCCTTTTCCCCTTTTTTTCCTTCTCTTTTTTCTTGTTGATGACTTGTGTGTTATGGACATAGTAACGTTCTGCTTTGAAAATGCTGCAATATGATTTCACAAGAGGCCTTTCTTAATAGGTTTGTGGTCTTCACCTAGGCTTTTCTCCACATAGTTGCTTGACATTTGTAAGAAAATTTGGTCCAAGGAAACTGCTATTGTTGCCCTCACAAAATATTAGGAATAGAAAAGAATTTGAGAAAATTGCCAAATGTTCTCATTAGAATGGCTAAAAGGAAAATCTCCTCATACTGCAGTATTCTGGCTCAGTAAAACATTACTATACACAAGCTTCTGCATTAGTTAACACGTAGTGCCCCATTCACCAAGTACTCTGAAGTTCATAAAGTTTCTGTTAAGCACACATGTTGCCATATGTATTAACAGAAAATATGAGTAGTATGTTCTGTTGTGGAAGTATACATTTTAGTTGTCATTTTTTCTAATGTGTCAGTGCTGGTTTGGATCTGGTTATTCATTTTAATTTCTCATCCTAGTTATCATGCTTCCTTTTCTTTTAAGTCTGCATTAGTTTTGTTCCTTGTTTTTTTGCCATCTCTCTTGCTCTGCTGCTTGACAGGCATAGGCTTACCTTGGTGCATGAGGGTTAAATCCTCTCATTTCCCCATGCAGCAAGATAATAGTATAGATATTTTAGAATATATCTCAATCCATATTTAACATCCTAACTGGAAAAAAAAATTTGAATTTTATGTAGGGGAAAACAAGACAAAAAAGAAGTGAGGACTTCCTAAAAACTTGACTTCTTGAGCTGTTCTCTAAACCAGAGAAATTCTTGAAAATCCAAATTTCTTTTTAAATGTTTGCTATATTCGATTGCATTTAATGATTTGGATCAGCTTCGGGATCTCTGAATGTAAAAAAAAAATGCATACCAAAGCTGATGGGTAAAATTCAAATGAAAATATGTCTTTAAGAACAAATAATGTTTTCACAACAGTGGTAACATGGTATTCATAACATTGCAGCAATTGCCCGGTTACAAGCTTTGCTCTCTCTGACCAGGCTGTGCAACTTTGGAGGTCCAGCAGTCAATCTTACATCTACATCCACTGATTTAAGTAAAATATTAGAAAAATGCTGCTTTTCAGAGACTGGGTTGACAAAAAGAAAGCTTACAGATGGAGCAGACTGGGCAAGGTTGCAAGCAAAGGCAAAGCTTTCTGAGCATCCCATGCTGTGGGGATGTTTCTTTTAGTCAGGAGAGAGAAAAAAATAATTCTGAAAAGCTTTATATGGAATTCCTTTGCCTTGTACTGGCATTAGTACTTTCCAGGCTGATGGTGTAAGTTGTATGAATTTTGTGCGATGGCTTTATGCCATTTTTTGTTCTCTTTTGACAGGGCAAGTCAAACTGCTCTTGCTCAGAGCTGGGAGAATTATATAATGACCTTTTCAGGTCAGATGTGCACTATGGAAGACATTTACATTTTGTAGTTCTTTTGAGTCAAAAGAAAACTTCGTAAATGTGTCTTTAAAAACTTTTAGTTTGTGAAACTTCTGCTTACAACAAACTCTAGCTTAATTCAATCTGCAAATTACTGTTTTTGTGTAAACATTTCTCTGTGTGTCTGTTTTGCCAAAATCCAGCACTTACAGTAACATTAGTGTTGTAGCTCCTTTGCTATTCACTGACTTGTTCTTAGAGTTGAAATCCTCTGCTCATTTTTCTCATCCGTTTTGCTACCCCTTTCTTCTCTTCAGCTACTGTTGAGGCTATTGAGGCTGATGAAGGTAAATTGGCCAGTCCCCTTTCTGTTGGTGCCACAACAGATAAGGGCTCTGCTGGGTGTATTCATTTTGCTGTAGCTTGTACAGATTGTGTGGGTGTTGGGCTAACAATTGTGGCTCGGTATTAACCAAAATGTAATTGCTTTAAAGGGGAAAGTGTTTTTTGGTTTTTCTTTCTGTTACTGCTGTTGAGGTTTTTCTCTTTCTGTAAGTTACAAACACGTTGGAATTGCTGTATGTTGAACTAAGCACTGAGTGATGCCACAGGAGATCAGGGAACTTGGATTTCACGGGACATAACTTGGCAGCAGCTCGTAAATGCTTTGTGACACATAGCTCAAAAGCTGTGTGCTGGAGGCTGGCTCAAACTACCCTCAGCAATTTCTGGTCAAGGAAAACACATAGCTTTTTATATAATCTCTCTTTTCGTTGGTTTTGTTTCTTTTCCCCTTTTTCTTATTTTTGCCTCAGTTTGTTTCCGTTCTTCTAGGTCACTAGTAAAAAAAAAATTTATTGGTCTTTTGTTACAGTTCAGCATGTTTCTGTTTCCCTTTAAAAATAAAACAACATGAGACATTTGTGTGCAAGATGTCTGCTTCCTTTGGTAGTGGCAGTTTACACACTGGATATTTACATTAGAGCAACCATTAACACAGGCACCACTTTAGCTGCATATAAAGTGACTGGCTGCCTTAGAAGATTTCTGAATGTTCAGTATTGAAAACTGGTGTTTTGTTGACAGACCTCTAGTTTAACCCTTAACAATTTTTAATGCTACAGTTAAAATCTAATTAACCGTGTGTTTCAACGCAGATGTACAATATTTGTTTGGCATTATAAAGTTTTGGAAGAAGAATTTTCAGAATTCCCCTTTAAAACAAAATTCTTCAGTTGTATTTTGTTCTTGCCCCTCTCAAATTTTCTGTGGGTATTTTTTTTTTTTAGTTAATTAAAAAAAAAAAAATCTGGTGATTGTTGTCCTTTGGTAAGATGTGCCCTTTTGGCCAGTTGAATTTGTTTTTGAATTTTGTAAAGCAGTGAATAAAATTACAGAACAAACAAGTAAGAGAAAATACAACTGCTTTCTAAATAGCAGTGAGTAAGCTGCTATTTATGTTGGAATTATCTATTCCTATCAGCAATCTCTAATCTGCAGTGTGCATTCTTGTTGACAGTTTGGCTGTTTTCTGTGATTTTCTGTGACTATGTGTTGTGTTTTAGTATACTCTCAATGTAACCTGCTAATACTCGTTGTCTGACCAGCAACTACAGCAGAGCACCTTCTTTAGTGTTACAGACAATAATGTGTCTGCTAGAAATACAACCCCTTGAACGTGCCCCCGTGCCAGCAATACACACCCCTCAAGTTAATTCTTGATTTGCCATCCTTGCTAGTTAGACCATAGCCACAACTACTGCTCTACACAGGTGAAGCTTCTCATGGAGGAGAAGTTTCACCCTTGACCAGTTGTCCCTCAGGGCCCAATAACATCAACGGGGCTGTGCTGCTGGCAAGCTCCAGGATATGGCAAGTGCGTCAGCTTCAATGCAGCCATCCATTAAACTATTGCTTTAAGGGATTGGCATGGGTGCTTGTTAGACATCTTCATTTTGTGGTAGAAGGTAAATAAAAAAACTAAAAAAAAAAGCCAACCCAAAAGGCAAACCTTAAGAAAACTCACTGTACGACCTCTTCTGTTTTCACTGCTCCGTCCCTGCTCACTTGACTAATCACCATTATGTTGTTGTTTTTCTGAGTTGAAGTATAATACATGTTAAAAACCATGCACTTCACAAAGTTCCAGTGTAACATTTGTGAAACTGGCTAAAGAACTAAATCCTGAGGCAAACAGGATCTATCAATTTTCACAGGAAAAGTTGGCAAAACCAGCATGAAAATGCCTTTTCTTGCTCCTCCAAAATACAAGGAGTGGTAGCTTGGTACCAGGGATGTTCTGGTGTTAGCTTTTCTTTTTTTTAACGGAAGTTACTAGCTTGTCCAGAATCAGGACTGTATATTGGAAGGAGAGCAGGAGTACTTGGACATAAAGAGAAGAGGGGAGAAGGAATACTGAATTTGATTTCTGAAACTCGCGTACCGTTTTCTCCCCAGGGAGTTGCAGTTTCCTGGTACTAACGCACCATTTCTGCTCTATGGCATGTTACAAAAGATGCTTAGCAGAAATTCCAGTTCTGGAAGTGCAGTGCATTGATTTGGTGCAGATAAGAGAAAAAACACACAGAAGGCTATGACAAATTATCTACAGAGATGTGACCTGCTGTTTGCCTACAGTGCTTTTTTTCTCTTTTGCTTTAGATTTAAAGATCTTCAGCACTTCAATTAGAGAGAGAATAAAGTTAAATAAAAATCACAGTCTGTGAATACATTCCTCAGCCTGTGGCTTCCTTCTGAGGTTGGTGTGGCCTCACCAATGTCGCTGCTAAAAGGCAGATCAAAAATCCTCAGGATTAGTTGGAACTTTGGTCCTTTGTCAGTGCATTTCCTAAGCTAAACTGTACAAATATGCCAAAATGACACTATCCTGGTCCGTGTTGCACGGTCTTCCTGCTGTTTGACTCTTAGCTGCTTTCTAG
This sequence comes from Oreocharis arfaki, assembly GCA_013398015.1. Taxonomy (NCBI): domain Eukaryota; kingdom Metazoa; phylum Chordata; class Aves; order Passeriformes; family Paramythiidae; genus Oreocharis; species Oreocharis arfaki. The sequence goes on along the minus strand of VZRR01027745.1, from coordinate 26,018 downwards.
AAGTCCAGGGTTGTATCAGGGAGGGTAGCTGCCCCAGCTAATCAGCAAGCAGCTTACTTCTGTTGAGAACAGAAGGCCGCTTGTTATAGGGTCACCCCAGATCTTCCCTAGCTTTAATGTAGATCCCACAAAGTGGCCTCACTATGTCGTCACCATCTGGAACTAGGCAGCACTTTTTCGTGGTCTTTGAAGGTCAGGTGGGAGTTTTGCCTGCTGAAGGGCATTAGGGCACAGTGTCCTGAAGGCTGTAAGCGATGACAGCAAATGCCAATTCACCAGCTCATGGCTGTGCCCTCCGCATGGTTCCTAAGTGCAAACTGTAGTTTCATGTCAGCGTCTTAGCGTTCTAAGCTGAACCCCAGTGGACAACAAAATACTGGAAGTTGGTGGTGTTGAAAACAATAGTTGCGTTGGAAGGGACAGTGGTGGGGAACCCCCAGCTCTTTCTGAGTACGGTAAGGAGTTGGTGGTGGTGTCAGATCTTCTCATTGCCGCCTTCCCAAAGAAGGACTCTCGCATTTGTTGCTAAATTGGGGGAAAAGCTGCTGAGACTTTTATCTTGCTAATTTTATTTTTTAATAATCCTTTATTTAGCTATCAAAGGATTTTCACCCCAGCATAAGATCACTAGCTTCGAAGAGGCCAAGGGCTTAGATCGAATTAATGAGCGAATGCCTCCGCGCAGAGACGTGCCATCCGATTCCAACCTTAACTCCATCAACAAGGCAATCTCCACAGAGACTAATGGCACGGACAGCAACGGCAGTAATAGCAGCAATATCCAGTGACCACTGTCCGGGAGGGGGGTTGAGCTGCAGGGCGCGATGGGGTTGCTGCACGTCGGCACTGGGATGTTCTTGCCTCTGATAATAGCTTACTTGCTCTGGGGGCCAGGTGTTGGATTCAGTTTACAAAATTCATCTACAAAGAGATCGTCAACTTTAATTTGGTGGGAGGGCGGGTGGGGGAGAGACACCTCCTTTGGATATGCCTTTAAATGCTTGTAGAAAAATGAAAGCTCATGCTGGTATATATTGCAAAGTTAGGGGAATGAACATGTTTTCCTACTACATTGGGAACGTCTAGCTATGTTACTGAAAGGCCTTTTATTATGTTACTGGACATGAAAACTTTGTTTAATTTCTTACTAACTATTGTACGTTTACAGTTGCAGCACTCAACATCTACAACATCGAAGCATTTTTAACAAAATGTACAAACTAAATAAGGACTATTTATTGATAATGTTTTGCTACTCTTGTCAGACAATGGCTATGAAATAAATTAGGCAATCTTTATAAATATAGAGAAAAAAAGAAAAAAAAAAAGAATGTTGGAAATTTGTTTAAAATGCCAAAAAAAAAAAGAGAGAGAGAGTGAGAGAGAGCGAGCGAGAGCGACAGTTTAATTTTGTACAGATTATGCTTACCTCAGGTTTCTTTAGTGTGCTTCAATGCCCTTCTTTAAATATAACACTTATCTTACTAATTTGGCAGCAATTATCTTTTTCTTTGTTTAAAAAAAAAAACTGGAATAATAACATTTATCTTTTTTTGCTGTTTATATTTAGGGGGTTTGGTTTGGGAGGTTTTCTGGGGTTTTTTTGGTAAAACAAGTCTTGGTTGTGGCTTGCTGAATTTAAATATTTATGAGTGGTGCATTTTTAAGTATAGTGAACAAGACACCATATTAAGTGCAGTGAAAAGCATCTATATTCTGTAAAAATCTGCCTATGCATGTTTTTTAAGAAAAAATGGCTGTATAGGCCTGTATGGGACTGTAATGCGCTTAGTGGTCTGACTTATACTGGAAATGTATGTATACTGGCGTACTTTATATTCTCTAAAAAGAAAATGCTTAATGCCTTTGAAATTTTGTAATCAAAAAAAAGCTTTGAAAAATCTAAGGGGGGAGAGTATTCTTAAAGTTTTTAACATAAGCTTGTCAGTGCACATATAGATGGGTAGCATGTTTAGCAAACCTTGTGAAATTTAAATAAGTTTGTAGTTACATGTGAAATTCTAAATGCATGATAACTGTTAATGTCATAATGGTTTAGTCATTTTGTTCTGTTTTGTCATGTGCCACAAAATGTGTAATTTTTTCACTTTTTTCCCTTTGTATATCAGTTACGGGTTTCAACTGGTTCATTCTAAAAAAGGAAAGGAAACAAAACAAACAGTCCATTGATATTTTTTAACAATTGTATAAGTGCCCAAGTAATTCACTACAGCCTACAGCCTTGCCTTTGTAATTTGACTTTGAAATGTTGGCAATCAAAGCATGCACTTGTAACAATGAAAGAAGCATTTTATATTACTACTCAATAAAAATGTGCATGAACTTAAGCATTCTTCCCTTTCTTGCTGTCTCAGTGGCAGAAGCGCACGGGCACCCCACGTGTGTGCTTCTTGCTGTCTTTTGCTTTGGACAGGAGAAGATCGCCAGTGTAAGAGATGAGTGACTTGTTTCACGATTCAAGGTCAGTTCTTTGCCAAGAAATAAACCCGTTTATTACCCAGCTGTTCTAGGCTACTGAGTGTCTGTGGACTTCCCCCAAGGTCTGGTTAGGACGTTAGGTTTTCACTAAAATGAGTAGGATGTAACCCACAAGTGGAGTGCACTAGAAAACAAGTGCCCTCTGTGTGCTTTCCCCTTATCTGGAGTGTTTGAGAAGGTCAATGAGTATAATTTACAATGATGACAATTTCACATTTCAAATGCTCTCTCTTTTAGTCAGAGAAGAACTGTCAAAGCTCTGCCTTCTCCCTTTCTCCCTAGCTGTGCTCAGCATCCTTCCCAAGTCCATCGTCCTGTGAAGAGCTGACAGATGATGCCAAGTGTGGGTATTGCCTTAGTCCTCCTTTCAGGTACCATTATTAAATGTAGGCTCATTGCCTGCTTTCTTGTATGTTTTTCCCACTTCAGCGCTCCCTAATTTTGCAAAATATGACAGCTGGCAAAAATAAAGAGGCTTCATAATATCCGGGACTATTCCAGATTTAATTTTTCATTTCAGATTGTTAGAGGTGCAGCACAGGCACGCGGAGGCTGTGTGTTCGTGTGGCGGGTGAAGCTGTTTGTCCCTCTGGTCAGCGGGCACGGCGCGCGCAGGGAGGAACGGTGACAGTTTGCGCGAGCGCTCTGCTGCCCGCGGAGCCCTGTGTGCGTGCTCACTGAGCACCACAGGTTCCCTCAGGTAAGGTCTCCTCTGGAGACGCCCTGTGCTGCACACGGCAGCACTGCTGGGCAGTGCAGCAGCGTGCGCTGTCTGCTTGCATTTCGCTTGGGCCCTGGCAGCTCCACCAACCAATCTGACAGGAAGAAAGGGGGTTTTTTGCTCAGCAGTGACTGTGCATAGGCCTCTCGGTTGGTAGATTTAACTCGAAAGATCCATGCTACAAATCAGAGGTGGGGCTGGAAATGTCTGTTGTAGTTGCTGAAGAGTTTAATAGGTAAGCAAGTCAGCCCAGGATGAGTGATCCCCTAGGGATTGTACAGATTGTACAAATCTGTACAAAGGAGATTTTTGAACTTTTTATATCTCAGAAGAATGAAAACAATAAACCACCAAGCATGCAAAATAGCAGTGTCCTGTGTATCCAGGTAAGATGGCCTGGCTCCTTCCTGGAGTAAGTCCCACAATCCTACTGTGGGGCAGTTCCTGGATGGCTCCAAGGGATAGTCTAAGCTATACTCACATGTTCTTGAAAGGACCAAAAACAATTTCCAGAGCTGATCTCGTTTCAGGGCATCCCATGTCTTCCAAGTTTCCTTCTTTTTTCCTAACGCAGAAGAAACTGTGGATGAGCTTGAAGAAAAACCTTGGTGCCACTGAAGGCTGTGTTTTGGATTCTGTGGCCTCACCAGTGATGTGTCATGCAGTGGACTGTATCTCCCAGTACAGATTTCTTCCTTCTTACCAAATACCCCACCTTAATGCCCAAACCATCATTGGTGCATACTTGAAGATTTACTGTATTTTTTAACCACTTGAATGCTGCTGTGTGAGATAGTGTTTGATACATGTCTTATATTTTATGCACTATCATAATTTTGTTTTTCAACAGCTGTTATTTCTTAGTGTACATTTTCTGCAGAACAACGTTCAAATTTTGTCCAAGTTCTCCTCCAAAACTGCAGTGGATTTAACCCTGCTTAAGCCTGTACCAGTGTTGCCAGCTGTTGGACACAGATAGAAATTCTTTCAGCACTTTCCTCTTCTGGAGCTTCTAGAGGAGTCCTGATCTCTCTCCTCTCTAGCTTTCGTTTTTAGTGAAGTGGCATTCAGAGTGTAAAATAATGAAAATTTGGGGACATTTTCTGAGTGCAAGCTGAATTTACAATTCTAGTCCTTAGAAATCACTTTTCTGTCTTTTTTCAAGATACTGTTGCTCAGATTAGTCAGATTGATGAGTCTTCCCACTTCTTTGACTAAGAGAGGGATGTGAGAATCAGCTATTTGAAAGGTTAAAAAACCACAAGCACCGAAACAACCACTTGAAATATAGTTTGCAGTTTGCTTTCTTAGTTGCTTTTGGAATGATGTTTAATCCCCTTAAAAGTGGCCATTTTGGGCATGCAAAAGGATGAGCTTTCTTGGTCTTCAGTGATTTAGGAAAAATATATGTCTACATTCATGTTTTCATATGTAAATGTTCATACTTGTAGGCGCTTCCATGGCAGTAAAAAAAGATGAGCTGATGGAGCTAGAGATAGGGGTTGGGGTTTTTTGTCTTGCTGAGCTGATTTTGCAGTATCAGGCCTGCTGAACATTTTAAAATAAATGCTTTGCGAGTCCCTGATTTTTTAAATAAATTTTTAAAATAACTTGAGAGCAGTTTTAGTTTTACTTGTGACACCAGGTTTCATCAGGCTGACAGATAGCTGTGTGCTCTGGGCAGTATTCTGCCAGTGATTGCAAAGGGAAGGGCAGCCTTGGCTCTGTCATCCCTGTCAGAAGCTTGTTTTAGGTAAAGTAACTTGGCAAAGGAAGTGCTAAAGGAGTGATTTTGCCGCCAGTGGGAAGCCTGCGGGTGTGGTGACAGACATGACAGAGCCTGCTCCTTTGTGAAGCCGTGCTAGTGGCCATCACTAGTTGCTCTGGGGTTCCCCAAGGCCCCTTCTTCCTTTCGGGCACAGCCTGGCATGGTTGTTTGCTGGAAGTTTGGGTCTGGACAGCCAGTTAAGCAGTTCTTGCAGCAGCAAGACTTGGGCAAGAGGCGGTTGTTTCATATTTTAGCTTTTGCATTCCTGAGGTAGTTGATGCATGGAACTATGCTGTGATTGAGCAAGCCCATTGCTCTCAACATTTGGGTATTTAATAATCTCTTTTGCTTTAAATGAGCAGTTGAACACTGTGACCTGGGCTAATTTTCCCATGTTCTATGCCAGAGGAGACTGGCATAGAACGTAACTGCTGTTATGTCACAGCAGTGAGAGTCACTGAGGCCAGCAGGCACTGCTGAGATCGGCTCCTCCAACCTCCCCAATGGCTCACACAGGATCAGCTGGAGCAGGTTGGCTGGGGCTGTGTACAGTCAGGTTTTGAGTATCTGCAAGGATGTAGACTCTGCAACCTGTCAGGGCAAGCTGTGCCAGTGCTTGACAGCTCTTAGAGTAGAAAATACTTTTTCTTACATTTAAAAATGTGCTGTGTTTCAGTTAGTGTCCAGTGGCTTTTGTCCTGTTGCCAGGCCTCACCAAGGGCCACCTGGCTCCTTCCTTTTACTCCCCCCATCAAGTACATATACACCTTTTCTCCAGGCTGAGCAGTCCCAGCTCTTTCCATCTCTCCAGATGTTCCAGTCTCTTAATCACTTTCATGGTCCTTTGCTGAACTCACTCTGTTAAGTCCATGTCTGTCTTGTGCTGGGGAGCCCAGACCTGGATACAACTCACCAGGTGTGTCTCACCAGTGGAGAGTGAGGGAGGGAGAAGACTTGACGTGGTTTCCTGTATGTGCCATTAAATTTCTACAATGTATACTAACTGATGCCAGTAATTTAAGACAAGTGAAGACATTTCTGGCATTGTAAGTCAAAGATGTGGGAGCCTTACCTCAGAAAGTGGAAGAAGCAGAGGCACATTGCATGTGCAGAGCTGAGATGTACTAAGGTACAGATCCAAGAAGGTAGGAGAAAACGAATACCTTTCCAGACTGAGAGTACAATGAAAGACTGGAATCATATTTGTTTGGTAATAATTTGATTGCCAAATTATCCAGGTAGGTATCAGTTGCAAGAGAGAGGACCCTCTTCATTCTTTGTCCACTACTGTGTCCCACCTACTGCTGGTCCTTCAGAAGGTGAAGTAGTCATGAAAAAAACCTCACCAAATTTGTGCAGAGGGGAATAGTCCCTTCCTGCATTCAGCAAGCAAGTGGCTGAAGCCCTGAAGCATGTGATGTGTATAAAGTCATTATTGTGGTGCAGATCTGCATGTTATCCGGACATCACGTAAATGAAAGATCTTGTGCCTCCCTGGGGAGGAAGGAGTAACCTTCCGACAAGGTTGCCTGAGGAGGAGGTAATTTGTTTATCTGTCACTTGGTGGTTTATTGTTTTCAGTACATATTTAATAAGCTTTGTACTCAGACTGCATTTTTCTAAGAAGAAGGAGCACTCTGAAGGGGATATGGGTCTGACACTCTGGCTGAGCTTAAATAAAGCCATGGACCAGAGTGCCAGAGAAAGGAAAGGAACGAGTAGTGGAACAGGGAGGAGAGATTGGATTATTTATTTCATTCCTTTTTCAAGGTAGCTAGGAGAAGAGATGGTGGTAGCAGTGCTACACTGCGGGTAGGCCATGACAGAAACTAGGCTGATAAAATTCTCCTTAGACTAGATGTGCACTTAAAAATTAGAGTGGAGTTCAGGCTGTGACCTGAAGGCAGTCATGTAGAAAAGGAGAGCAGGCAATGGCATGGGAAATAAAGTTTTGGAGGGCAGACCTGTGATAAGGAACGAGCTGGGATTCAGAGCGCTGGCAGAGGAAGAGGCACATTTAAGAGCTGAATCAGTTCAGCCTTAGTGCAAGGATGCCTGTTACTAAGGGGTTTGGACCTGGTGCAAGGGAGTTGCCATGAAGTCGGCTGGGATGACTCACTGAATACTGGGCTCTCTGCAGGAAAAGAGGGCAGGAATTATGAGGACCTTAAATCCCAACTAGCCTTGTAAGATAGGGCTTGCAACTAACCATCTCAGAGAAAAATAAAAAGCTAACAAGGAATGGAGAAACGNGCCTGGGTGCGGGGCTGTGTCTCAGTGCCATCCATCGGCACGGGCGCTGGAAGTCGGCCTGCGAGGTGCCGAGCTGCACCCCCAGGGCATCCCTTGCAGGGGATGCTTTCGGGTTAAAGCGGCGATTCCAGTCACCCCTCAGCACCCCGCATCAGTTGGACATGGCCAGTAAAGTCTAGGAATACAGTGAAAACCAGCATGAGTCCCCTAAGTTATCTTTGCTGATCGTGGCTGAAAAGCAGCAGAAAACTTTTCCAGACACTTGAATAGAGAAAGCAAGGTGAAATAAGTGGGAAATGATGCAATGAAGATAAAGGAGAGATTTAAAGTATTGGCTAAAGGACTGTGGAAGGAAAGCCAAGAATGAGATTTAGGGCATGGAAAGAAGGACTACAGGAGTCGAGACAGAAGCAAGTTAAGAGTTTAAAGCACTTATTCCAGGAAATTGCAAAAGCTTCTTTCCTAGTCACAATAGAAAATACCACATTTGCTTGCTCTTCAAATAGCAATGCTCTTTAACAGCCCTCTGAATGGGTGGTAAGTTTTGAAAATATACTTGGAGAATATGCAAGTACAGAAATTCCAGTAAATCAGGAGCAACCTCAGGGCCATTGGTCTGAGTGTAATCATATGCAAGGATTTAAATCTTGAAGGAACTACTGAGCACAATGTGTGTGAGGGGCTGTTGCTGCAGTACTGTGTGGCAAACAGAAACAAGTTATGAGTGTTAGGAACGTGTACATGAAAGCTAAAGCAGAAAGGAGCCAGGTGGAGAGGAGATCACAACTGGTGATGTTGGGAGAGGAAGTTACGGATGCCGAAAAGGTTCCTTAGCTGTAGCAGGCAGAAATTTAGTGAAGCAAGAAATGCTTGTGGCATCGTAAGTTGTTTCATGCTTCCCTTTTGCACCTGCCTCTCTGTCCACTTTCAACTTTCCCTGTGAGACTAGGGTTACTGGGGTGCGTCAGGATTCCTAGGAGGGATCACTGCTGGAAGGAAATTCTTCCACATATTTCTCTTCCTGTTCCTTATTTTCTTCCCTTCTTGTCCCTTTTCATTTCCTGTCCCTTGTTCCTTTGCTTTACCACAGCCAGCATTTTGCCCCTGGTTCCATTTCCCAGATCCCCTGGGGCACTGCTGCTGCCTGCCTGCTGGGCTCAAGCTTTTTTGTTTATTAAGAGAGTCAGGACTGTTTCCTTAGGAATAGGTGGTGTTAGGAAAACACTGATATTTGTGGGGAAAGGGTGGCTGGACAGGAGAAGAAGATAATTTTTCTCTTAGCAGATAGGGAAATAATATTGGTAACAAGCTTATAGATGCATTGTGAGAAGTGCTGATGTTGCTGCAGAAGTGGGTTGGCATCAGTAGGTGATAGTACTGATCCTTGCTGAGGAGCTAGTGGGGAAAACAAGCAGAGGGATCAGCTCTGGGTAGGGGGAAAAAGGGGGCTTCTGGCTTTTTCTGCCTCAAGAGTGGAGAAAAAAAATAATGGTTTTGCCTTCACTATCTCCCAGCTAAGTTTGTCTTGGCCCTTTCACCCCTGCAGCTTTTTCTTGTAAGGAGTGATTCATGTGTGTGCTTGCGTATGGAAATAGATTTGCAAGACTTGCCAAACAACGCACCTCCTAAAAGCACAGCTGGGTGCTGACACCGCAGTGTTTCCCTCAGTCCAGAAAGTTAAATCCAGAAATAACCTTCCATCTCTAACAGCTCAATGACTCACGCAGTCTTTGGGGGGGGTGCAGGGATTCCTGTCCCCAGAAAGCCCTGCTGCTGCTGCAGGGGGCTCAGGGAGAGCTCACTGCCAGGGAAGCAGCTCCTGGCAGAGCCCACACCAGGAGATGCCATCCAGCCCACCAAGTCAGAGCGAATTGCTTCTGTGGAGACCAAGAGCTTTACACCCAAAGGGGTATAAAAGCAGGCATGCCTCGGCCCAGGCTCCCTGGGGATGTGTGTCTGCAGCTTCCCGATGGGGAATGGGGGGAAGGATGTCAGGACGTGGTCCTGAGTCACCCAGCTTCCCAGCCACAGCTCCCACTGTGGCTCGGCTGGCGGCTCCTAAATGACATTTTCTGTTAAAACCACCAAAGCCATGATGGGGCTTGTCGGAAACTCAAGGGGTTCCTCCTTGTGAATGAGCACCTCTGGGGTGGTCTTCTGATTATCCACAATGACTGAGAATATGTGCTATGACATCTGCTGGAATCTAATTCCAACCTCCCCACCATGGCAGGGGGATTGGAACTATTGAGTTCCCTTCCAACCCAGGCCATTCTATGATTCTGTGATCTACAGTGAATTATTCTATTGTAGATATCCACTAAGATAAAGATAATCCATTCAGTAGTTACAGAATGCACAGTTGCTCTGCACTGCCTGGAATTTCTTGCTGGGCTGGTCTTTGGTATCTTTGCTCCTGTGCCAGTCCAAGAGTATGAAGATTAAGTAAATCTATCTATGGAAATACTTTACTTTCCTCACTTCATGTGGATTGTGCCTTTATTATTGTTTTTAAACACAGCTAACCCAACTTCACCTTTATATGCAGTGCAGCAAAATTACTCCTAGCTCCTCACAGCTTCGTCAGGAGTGTAAATGTAGCGTCAAGCACAGGTTCTGCCTCCAAGAAGTTACATAGATAGATGTGTGTGTATAAATATATATATATATATATGTATATATATGTTAGCTAGCACAGGTGTTTTGGGGAGAGATTATGATCTTTTTGCAGCATTTTGATTGTCTCAGTATCACAGTTATCAAGAGACAAGATATAAAACTGGAACATTGCCATATCTGCCTTTTACCCCGCCCCCCCTTCCTGTGTTCGCATGTCTAATCTGGCCCTTCCTCTGGGTTTCTTCACTGCCCTTTCCCAGAAGGACCGAGGGATTTTCTAGTTCCTCTCTGGGAAAGCTGAAGCACAGAGATGACCCAGGGGTGGCTTAAAGCCTCTCAGCCTGTGTGGCAATAGCACCAGCACCAAGAGCACCTGCAGCCCATCCCCACTGGTGGGAGCACACCCCACAGCACCAGGTCCAAGGGGGCTGGGGCTGGGAGGGATAACTGCAGCTCGCTAAGCCAGAATTTCTCAGGAATCAGAGCACAGCCCAGCAAACAGCACTTCAGAGCTGAAAAGTGTTTATGTGTGGGTAACATTATTGTTACTTTTCTCACTGTTGCTGGCCTGGGCAGCCTTGCCTGCCCTCACTGCACTTCCTTCAGCTGAAGCGGGAGGCCAGAGATGACCCTGTCAGGTGAGGATGTGCTGCACAGGAGCCAAAGACAAGCAACCAGGTCGGGAGCTCGCCTGCTCAGAGCACACTGCTCGTGTTTGCAGAAAACCTGAGCCTGTGGGAGCTCAGGGGCCTGCCTGGTCAGTTCCTGGGATTCACATCAGGATGATGAGAGCACAAGTGTTACAGCAAAAATATTCTGTGCAGTTCAGCAAACTTTGCCAAAGTGTTCTCAGGAGAAGAGAGTGATACAGTGCAGAGCAGCAGGACAAAGGGATATCTGGGCTACTTAGAGCTGGAAGGGAATTTTGGGTAATATTATTAATGGTGTAATGCTTTTTTTAGTGAAGCTTGTGGAGGAATATCTTTTTATCTAATGGAGTAACTGTCAGTATTTCCTGGCTCTGAAATATTTCCAGTCTCCTGTAGTATCACATGTACTGGAGAGGTCTCAGGGATTGCCTGTTTGCAAGGGCAGTGAAAGGCCAAGGCTCAGGGAATGGGAGGAAATAAGAGAGGAAAGAGAGACTCTAAGTATGAATTTAATAGCAGAAAATGCATTTTTCCCAAAACTCCTATTTTTTTTTTTATAACAAAGATTAATTAAGGATAAAAATCCCTGAAATGTACATCATTTGAAAGAGATCAGCTGGGAATGAAGCTTTAGCAAAATTGTCAAAAGACTAAACACATCATTTATCTCTGCAACACAGCTGAGGTGCAACAAGAAATGCATTCTGCTGAGCACTGAAAATTAAATTAAGTCATGCTTGTGTGAGCATTTGTACATCACTGGAATAAAACCCCGGGGTTTTGTAATTGGCTTGGGTACTAAAGTCTTTGGGATGGCTGTTGCAGGATGGGCTTGCCTGGTCACAGGCAGGCTGCTGCTCCATCAGTGGATCACAGTGAATACACCCACAGCGGCTGCTGAGAACTGAGGGATGCGAAGGCTTGGAAATCACCATCCCTGGAAGGGTTCAAAAGCTGTGTGGATGTGGCACTCAGGGCTGTGGTTTAGGGGTGAACACAGTGGTGCTGGGTTAGCAGTTAGACTTGATGGTCTTAGAGGTCTTTTCCAGACTTAATAATTCCTGCTGGTCACCCAGACTTCCAATAAAAGTTGCCACCATCCCTACTGGTGTGCAGGGTGGTTGGTGGCTTCCTGATGCCTTCCACAACCTTCTCCTGGAGCTGCAGTTTCACGGAGTGTAGCTCAGAACAACAAAGGCTTGCAAGGTACATCCTTCAAGGGAGTCCTTGCAGAACCTTCCTTGAACTGAACTGCACCTCCTGGGGAAAAAAAAAAAAAAAGAACTGTAATTCCTTTCTCCTTTTCCTTTTTTCATGACAGGCAAGTCATTCGAACATCCAGCAAAAGCACTCAGAGAGGCCAGGCTATTTATGGGCACCCCCTTGCGCTGCTGCAGGCGAGCAGCAGCACGGCCCCGGTGAGGAGCTGGCGGTGCCGGCCCCCCCTTGCCATGCGAGGTTCGGAGCCTCCGGGCCCGTGCATCCCTACGTTTAAGCGAAACTCGTTGCCATGGTGACAGCGGGGCTGACTAAATATGGCCCGTGATGCCCAAAATCTCGTGGGTGGCAGCAGCTGAGGTGCGCGCAGGGTCCCTGCCGACGCCAGGAACCTGCTGGTGGGGCTCACCGCAGGGGAAAGTGTTTGCGCTGGTGAGTGAGGGGAGCCCCTGCTCTGGTGGTGCTGTTAATCACGGGTTGCTGATTTTTATCTTCCGCAGCGCCCCGAGTGCTCCCCAGATCGTGCAGACTGGCTCAGGGACCCTGCGCTGCGGCTGATAAGAGGCTGCAGTAGATGTATCTTACAAGTGCAGGGGGGATTTGCAGCCTTTTTACTCCTTGGCGCGGCAGGGTTCCTTGCTTAAAGCGGCGTAGCCATTGCCGTGCTTATCTGTACAGGGCGGCACAGAGGGAGGGCGAGATTACCCCCGATACAATTATCAGTCTTGTAATTACACGCAGCGGCCCCCTCATCCTCCTGGGTCTGCTGCACGAATCTAGTAAAGACTCAGGCATGAGAGTGTTACAGGCTAAGGCAAACTGTGTTTGCCAGTGCTTTTCCTGCAGCTTTCAGCGAGAGCTGCGGTGTGAGATGCAGCGGTGTGCGTGAAGCTGGAGCGCTGGCCGTGCGTGTGTCCGTCCGGCTCCGCTCGGCACTGACCCACTGAGGAGAGGCAGGAGGGTCTCACGCTTGTGTCTCCAAGATGCTCGGCCCTCCCAGGCACGGGGGCGGCGTTTGCTCGCAGGAGGTGGGAGCTGTTCTGTGCTGTCTGCCCATCTGCACAGCTCTCACGCTGAGCTGGGGGTGGTTGAAGCAGCAGGACGTGAGTCCACAGTGCCCCCCGCTCCCTGCGACAGCCTGGGCAGCTTCTGGGCTCCCCTCACAACAGATCTCAGTGCAAGGCTCCCCGCAGTGTGGGGCAGGATACGGATGACAAAAAGCTCCCGTCGGGTTTTGGAGCCAGCAAGGCAGCCCAGCAGGAGCCACGCACTCATCTCTACAAGCTGTGGGAGATGCACGTGGGATGAGATGGAGCTGGAGCGTATAGGGGAGAGGTGCAAGGTGAGGATCCCCTATGCCTCGCTGCATGCGAAGGAGGAGAAGGGAATACATCAGAGTTACAGCTCCTGCTTTGAGCTGTCTCACAGAGCTTCCTGGCTTCTTGGAGCAGCCAAAACCTTCCTGAAAGCAGGTTTCCTGAAAAATGACAAATAGCTCATTCTTGAGGTATGAGGCATTGGGAGAAAAAGGGCAAGGAGTGAGAAATCTGATGCTGCAAAACCTCCAGAAGCCATTGCAGCTGATACATAACAAACCTAGAAGCGAAGGCAGAGCGGGAGGGAAGAAGACTGTGAGGCAGCCCTGCAGTGGGCAGCTGCTTGCTAGAAAAGCAGAGAGAGGAAAGGGGAGCCAGGCACACCAGTTTTGCAGATGAAAAACATGTATCCATAAAGAGAGGTCAGCAACAAGAATTACACAGATCATATGAAGGCCATCATGGGCATCCACCCTCAGCAGGTGCCCCAGTACAGGACTGGTGGCTTCTGTGCTGGGTCTGGTCTCCGAGTTGGTCCAAGGCACTTGGCCAAGTGTGGGGCGCATGGGGCTGGGGCTGAGCTGTAGCTGGTAACATCTAAGGGGGCAGAGAAGAATTTGGTGGGAGCCAGGGAGGGAGCCTGGAGGATGGGAATCACACATCACCCTCGTTTCCATTTCACAATGGAGGCGAGGAGGTGTCTTTTGGAGGTTGGAGGTGGTTGTACTTTTTAAATGCTGAGTGAAATGTGAAAAATAAAATTGTTCCTGGTCCTACACCCTCGGAATGATTTATGTTGGTATTTAATCCCGCTTGTGTTCCCCTACCCACCACGTTCTGGGTTTTCTCTGTACTTTTCGGAAAGCAGTGGGAAAGCAGCACACTACTAATTACAACTCAGGGCTGTTTGGACACCGGGGAGGGAGGCAAAGAGAAATAAATAATTTAATTAATTACAAGTCCCATCATCATCTGTGAATATGGGTCCCACTCTTTGCAAAGCCCACAATGTGTTCCAGGGAGATTGCAAGTTATTGGTAGCAATTTGTTGGAGTCTGGTTGGTTTGGGGTTGGACCGGTGGCAATATTTGGTCTCCATCATTTGCACTGCTGAGACGAGATAAAACGTGCTGGTGTCAGGGGTCTTGTTTGGGGACAGCTGCATGGCCAGGGTGGTGCATCTGCCCCAGCCTTGCAAGGGCAGGAGGAGTTTTTGGGGCAGTTGCTGGTTTCAGGGTGGGACAGGTCGCTGCTGCTGTGATGCCCAGGGAAGCACTGTGCACTGCACGCTGCATGTGCTGGCAGGGATGTTTGCTTTTATGGCAGGCATGTCTCAAGAGCTTATGTTTAAACTTCCAGGCTCTCTTTGCATCCATGTGCTGTTGGACTGCACAGTTGTGTCCTTCATTAGAAACAAATGGAGAGGCACCTGAGCTGCCTCTGGGCAAGGACTCAAGCCTTGGTAACAGGAGCATGAGGAGTGAGGGAGGGAGCAGTGGTGAACACGTGCATCCCTAGGATGCTCCTTTTGCTTCCTCCCCACAAACTCCTGGTGGCTTGGCTGGTGGGCCTGGCAAGAGGGAGCTGTCAGTGGGATGCAAGCAGGGGCTGCTGCTGCCTCTATGGTTCCCACTGCCAGTCAATTAATTAATAAAGCTTTCTGGCACCTTATCAGATCCACGATTCAGTCATTTTAGGCTCCCTGCGGCAAGTCATCCGTGACTGTTTTTATTCACTTTTCCTTCTGGCTGCAGGTCCCTCAGAAGGCTTCCTCAGCTCAGTGAAAAATCAGGCAAACTATTCTCAAAATGGGGGTGGTGAGTGTTTCCCCTGCCCAATGCTGTACCTTGCAAGTTTGGCTGACCTCTCTGGACATCATCTCCTTGAGTCCATCAACTTGGCATGGTTTAGAGCAGTTGTGCAGTGGCCAGCTGCCAGTAGGGTTTTTCCTTCTTGGGTGGGGTTCTTTTGCTTTGTTTCAGGTTTTGGGGGGATTAGGGGACTTTTGGCTGATTTGCATGAGGTCACATTGGCACAAGTGGCTGGTGGATGAGGGGAGAACATGCATTCCTGAGGCACTTTCTGTGGGACAGCATCTGCTCCCTTCCCCCTGTCAGGGAGCGCAGCACTCACAAGGGTTCTGGGGATAATGGAGCTTTTTCCACACACTCCTTCCCCCATGCCTGGTAGCTCTTGTAGAAAACAGTCCATTTCTTTGGCAAGGAGCTGTGCAAAAGCTATGCTCCTTAGGGGTGTGTGCTGGTGATGCCCATTTCCATTTCTGCCTCCATGCCAACTCCAGAGGCAGCCTGCGAGCTGGTACCTGGCTGGTCCCACTGCCTCTGATGCCCTCTGAAACCTGATGGCTCCTAAAGGGTGCATAAACTGATCTGCATAGGGATTAATCTAATCCCAGGAGTTTTCACCGCAGTTTGTGTTTCAGTAATCACCAGGGAGCTCCCGGCACACTGGTGCATGTAGCTGACCCTTCCCATCAACTGCCTCTAAGTTTTCCCTGGGTGTATCTCCCTGCAGGAAACATAGAGATGTGATGCCTGCCAGCCCATAGCCCTAAGGCATTTTCCCCATCCATCTGCATGGCAAGGGGAACCCCTTGCCCTCAGTGCATCTGTTTTGTAAGAGCAGTGCTCCCACCTCTGCTCTGTCCCCGTGCCAGTCTCTCCACACCGCAGCCCCTGGTGCGGAGCTCCTGGAGACAGTGGTGCTGCTGCCCTGACAGCCCAAAGTGAAGCCAAAAGTGAAGTCTCTCACTGCCATAAAATGAATGAAATATGAAGAGAGAAAAAACTCCTTATCCTGCTTTTGAAAATTAAGGTATTTTCTTTTTTTTTTTAATCTTCAGAAGGCAGAGCACTGGGAATATTAGATCATTGCTCCTCCATCAGCCTTTGTCTTTTCAGAGAAGGAAGGTGTTGGAGGAGAGAAATAGAAGTCAGTATTTGTGTTTCTCAATGGTGGAGCAAAGAGTCCAAATCCCTCCAACCTTTGACATGTATGGTTATTCTTTCCACATCATAAAATCTTGGAGGGCTGAAACTACCAATGCTTATGATCGTTAATGTTGTTACTAATTACTTGTCTTCCATTAGGTATTAAAAATGTGCTCAAGGCTCACCCTTCTGCAGTGTTTGACACAAAAAAAATGCCACTTCTGGCTTTCCAGGCCCTGCTTTTTCCCATTTGAGTTGCCCTCGCCTCAGCTGTGCCACTACAGGACCTGGTTTGAAGAGTTTCCATGCAGTCACACGCACTGCAAACCCTGTCATCTCTTCCCCCTTCTCGTGCCTACCCTCCTATCACTGAGCTTCTGGTCCCACAGGTCTCATCATGCAGGACAGACAACACACACACACGCATCCAGAAGTGTGATCTGAGAATTTCCAAGCAGGTAAATAATTATTGGTTTACCTTCAAAAGCAAATTACCGTGTTTTAAAATGAAACAAATTTGCCTTGAAACTGGCAGATTTATATTCTAGGGCATATGAAGAAACTCAGGGATTTAGTTAACTTGCATGGGGAAAAAAAAACCCAAACAAAAACCAAAAGGAAAAAACCCCTGCTGCAAGCAGTATTAGCTGCCAAAGCCATAATTGTGCAAAGCTGGAAATCCCTTGCTCAGCTGAACCTAGCACATTGGTATAGCATCTTAAGTGAATTAGCTGGCATTGGAAAGCTAGCGTTTCTTATAAATAATAAACCAAACATTTTTTTCAAGTCATCCTGACAGTTTTCTTGGAAATCTGAAAATACAATGCTTATGTTAACCAGCTGTGTCATCTGGATCTGAGTTTTAGTTTTTCAATGGGATTTATAAAAGGTAACATCTGTAAAGCCAGCACAATTCATATAGCTTACGAAATACTGCCTCTAATGCAGAAATACATCAGCTATGAAGTGATAATTTAAAAGTTATTATGCCTGTAATTTATTAATATGTTCATATTATATAGTAATTTACCCTGTTATTTTGCCACTTTTCTTGTTGCTGTTTGGCTTTTATTTTTACATGTTAATCTTCTTTGCATAGACAGGCTACTCAGCTGCCTGCCCAAAAGCCAGGACACTTGTGCATGCCATGGGTGGGACTCCCTGGTCTGTGCTTTGGGGTCATCCCAATTGCTCCCGTAGGCTTGGGTGCATTCATAAATGTTAAAGTCAGACCAAAATAGGAGGCAAGGCAGTGTGATCATCGTGTTTACTGAAGGAAAGCTGTTTGGTCATTCTTGCATGTGTTTTTAGGCTGCGAGGAGCAAGGCTGTTTTGCCAGCATGACTTTTCTCAAGGGAGATCTTTCTATTTCTACCGCCCAGACCCCTGGTACCCTCGGATCCATTCTGCAATCACTGGGGCTTTCAAATTTTGCCACACTGGGTAGTGACAAAATGCCCTAAAGCCCTTCCTTGTCTGAGGCTTACAAAACCCAGAGAAGGTCCTCTGTGATGAACGCTGCTGGTGGTTTATTTCCCCTTCTCTGTCTGGTAGGAGAACTGTTCTCCAGGACATGCCCCATCCTGAGTAACTCCAAAACCCCATCTCTCATGTCTGTGTGTCTCAAACCTCAGATAACAGGACTAAAGAAATAGGCACAGAGGAAAAATGTGAGAAAGGCCCACAGTGTGGTTCAGTCAGGCACTCTGATCTCTTGTCTTCTCATCAAGAGCAGTCCTGTGGCCAGATGAACAAGTCCCAGGGTGGTATGTAAGTGACTGCGGTTTCCAGAGCCTGGCTGGAAGAGCTGGTGAGGTTCAGGCACTGAGATCCCTTTTAAATCTTGAGATTGGAAAATGGCCATGGAAAGGGAGGCCCCAGAGCAAAGCATCAGGGTTATCCTGTGCAGAGTGGTGACGATAGCTGTTAGTAACCATGGAAGATTTAAATTTAATCCCATACCCACGTACATTGTCACCACTCAAATTAGAACAGCTATCCCACAGCGACGTGAGAAATCACAGGGTTTTAAAAATACGTGGTAATTAAAACTATTAGAAAAATTAAACATTTTTATACCCTCATTTCCCCAGTTTCCCAGTGGAATTATGGTACTGGTAATTTAAGATTGGGGGGGAGGGAGAGGAGAAGAAGATGCACATATCTTAGACAGTTAATTTGGGTCTGAAGTGAAGGAATCCATCCTGTGCTACAAAAATTATCAGCAGCTGCAGCTGAAGGAAGCAGAAACCACTCTATCCCACTTGTCATACCATTGTCCATATGGAAACACTTATTTGAGAAGGAGTAATTGAGAGCCTTAATATGAAAATCATTTCAGATTTGCCTCTGAACCGAAAGGTCTTTCTCCTTCAAGATGAAAATTTTACATTAAATATTAACAGAAGAATGAAAGCAATTTCTGCTGGGAAAAACTGGTGTGCCTGTGAAGCCCTCAGGAAAGTGTTTGCAGGGGCTTGCAGTCGTGGGCGGCTGCGTGCCCAGGGCAGGGCGCTCCCAGCCTCAGGGAAGGGAACTGGACCCCGGCAGGGCTGAGATCGCATCCACGAAGTTGGCCTGGCTCAAATGATTTGAAAATGAAGAATGAATTTCCAGAGCACGGAATGAAAGAAAAGCGGTTCCCCTCTTAGGAGGCAGGCGACTCAAACCAAGCGTTCTGGGGTTGAGCTCTTTGCTGAAAACCTCTGTGTGCCCCTGGTTTTGCACAGGGTCACTGCGGCGTTGTCAGGATTCAGTTTTCTCCCTTCCTCCTCCTTCTCCCGCTTTGACAAAGAGGCAACTGTAAATAATTTAAGTCTGAAAATTTTCCAAGTCAGTGGCTATCCTTTTAAGACAAAGAGTCTTTAACTGTACTAATGTAATTTGTACGGTAGCTTGAAGTTGAGGATTTACAGACGCCAGGTAAGGTTTTATTTTAGGGTGTTTTTGGCCAGAGTAGCGTGGTTACTGGAGAAAGTTTTTAAAAAGTGTATTTCCATCTCTGCCTAGTTTTAGGAATGGCTGGATCTAGATTCAGTCCATCTTCTTCTCCACGTGATCTTTGGCTATAAAATTCTCCCTGTGGAGGGTTTTGCCCTGGCTCACGGGTGCTGGAACACTGCCCTAGATGGTCCCACCGCCTTCCCCCTCTGCCCTTAAACCAAGCGTTGGAAGAGAGGATGGTGAGCTCCAAAAAAATGAAGATAAGGGCAAAAAATCCAAGCACACCGTCTGTCTAATGCCTGGCACAGAGCCAGGCTGCCATGCATTTACAGCAAAGGATACAAGCAAGTGTTTATTTATTGATTGAGAAACGGTGCAGTGTTCCTCCGACTTGCTATCGGTTTCCAAATCTGATTTAAATAAACTCTTCCAGTGCATAAATCCAGGCAAAATGTCATTCACCATATGTTTATTACTAAAACTTGGCGCTTGCTTGCATCAAAGTAGTTTTCACACGCAGGCTGTTTGTTACAAAACCTCAGTGAGGCAGGTATAATTAGCACTAGCGCTTGAGGGGGAAAACTGGGGCTGAGAGCAGAGAAAATAATTTCCTTGCTGCTGCAGAGGGAGTCGGCGTGGGGATTTGGATTAGAAACAGCCTTTCCTACCTTCCCATTTTCTTCGTGCAGATGGCTAGATTTGCATCTTTTATTAATTTATAACAATCGGACACATTTTACCTTGCTCATTTCTTAAAGAAAGAGCTTAAAATTCTTGTAAGACTAGCTTAGAAATATCCAAAACGATAGGCTTCCTACCCAAATGGCCGTAACTACCTTGCAAGAAAGAGGTGTGATTAGTTGCTGTATGCCATTTTGCATACAATTAATGCTTATCAACTGGAACACAAAACGCTCTCTGAATACATCATTTATATGAGCTTTATAAATGATCCACTCTCATAAAGCTGGCATAACTCATTCTGATGAAGGCACGCAAAGAGCTTCACAGAAATAAGTAGCTAAAGCAAGAGCATTTTGCGTGAAACTCCTCCAACCTTTTACGTATCACCACTAGGATTATTATCAAGTGCTCAGAGATGTTGAAGCTTCAGATGAAGTTTGCTAGCTCTAAGGAGTCAAAAGTAATAGATCTTCTTCCTTTTTTTCACTTTAGTGTTTATATGTGAGCAAACAAAATTATAGGCTGATTTCTGATATTTTCTTATCTGCAAAACAGACCTATGAAAAGATTAAATCCACGTCCAGGTATCCCCCTTTAGGTAAATTCCTAATAAATATGAGTCCTAACCCTAACTGTTTGGAGGTGCTTGAACAAGTTATAAAATAATAAAATGCTATCCAGCCGGACATACTGTGTGTAGCTGTCCTTCAGTGTGTGCTCAGGGAATTAGAGCTTCTGGTCTGTGGTTTCAAAACAGGCACCTGTGTGGTGCAGTGCCTACCTTGCAATAGACTTTATGTCTCTCAGAGTTCCCATTGTGTGTTGGCTGCTCCTGTTGAATCATGTGGGGTGGCTTTTTGGATCGAGCTCAGATGGAGGAAAGGTATTGCAGCCCAGGGTTAATTGGTAGCAAATGCAAGTGCAGAAGGATGGTGCAGTTGGTGTGAAACATATGATGTACACAATGTCACTCAGTCAGGCATTTCCCTGGGTCTTAGTGCAGTATCAAAGATAAATTAATCTGGTTCCCAATCCCAAGAAGAATTGGAAGCTGGGAAGTTATCAGTAAATGTAAGGAATATTACGCATGGTGCTACTGTCATTTGGTCATAGAGCATACTATTTTAAAAGCCTTTATGTTACTATTTCACAAAAGCATTTTTAGTGCATCCAAAGAGCTACTTGTGCCCTTACAGAGAGGACATTACCTGTCTTGTTTTCATCGCTGTGCAAAAAAGAAGAAATAAAAGCTAGATGAATTATATTTTCATAAGGTTTGTTTCCCTCCTTTTGCATATGCCCTCTGGGAAATTTTCTGCAGCCCAGAAATGAACCTGCTGGTAGGGCTAAAAACCAAGCAGCATGTCAGGCTTATGTGGCAAATGGCTCTGATGCTTTCAGGCTTAGCCCATTGCCAAGGCTGGTTTCCACACAGCACCTGCTGGGCTGGGTTATCTTTGCTCTTGGCTGATACTGCAAGCACATAGGGCAGAGACTGGAGCCAGCCCATGAAGCGCAGGGTGTTTGCCCCAGATATTCCAGCAGATGGGAAGGTGGGCTCAGAGAGCAGGTTATGTCTGGGGGTGCAGCTGGGCTCTCCTGGTGGGCGGGCACAGCGCTGGCTGGGCAGGTGGTGCTTGTCTGATACACCTCTGCAGGGGCAGGTGAGGTTATCCATCAACCCCATTTCCTTCTTTCCACCTTCTTTACTGCTGTTTTGTTTTGTTACGGGGTTTTTTTTCTCCTTTGAGGTGTTGGAAGCGGCAGAGCTTTCGCTGGTACATTAGCGCTGCCTCGGGTGAGTGGTCAGCAGGTTAGAAACAACGAAGTGCAGGGGAAGCACCTGGAGTGCAGGTTGTGCTGCCAGCACAAAGGCAGGTAATGGAAGAACAGAGGGAAGAGATCATTAACCACCTCAGGGTGGGGGGAAAGGGCTGTTCCTGCTGCACCCGTGCAGTCGCCTCCAGCTGAGCTGCCTTGACACCTTCAGTGGGAGCAGCCTGCGGAGGGCACAGCTCCAGTGGGTTTGCAGGGCAGTTTGTACCCTCCTACCACAGCTGTGGCATAGGACACAGCCCCCACCTGTCACCACTGTCCCCATGTGCAGCAAGGATGGGGAAGTGGGAAAGAGAGAAAATGGAAAAACCCCGAAATTTTGACAGAGGTATCAGTTTAAATATTGTATCTTTTAGAATCACTTTAAAAATCACAGCTCAGGGATGAACCATAGACTAAAACCCTGATCCAGAAAACAATTATCTCCCCACATCAGCCCACTGGGACTATTACAGAAGATGGGATGATTTCAGAATGGCACTCTATGGAAATTAGACTTTTATGCAGTCTCAAAGGGAAGGAGTCAGAAGACGTGGAAAATGTTTTTTAAAAGTGCATCTTGTGATAAGAAATGGAAGTTTTGGAGCAAGGCAATTGATTTTTCTTGAGAAATTGGTTACTATTTTGGTAGGGGAAACTGAAATCTAGGAGAGGATGCCAGATTGTGCCAGTGTGGATGAGGCTGCAGCATGTCCTCTCCTGGATGCCTTTCCTTTCCTGGCTGCTGTCAGCATGACTGAGATGATGGGTCATCTTCACTTGTGCTTTGGCTTGGTATTTTCACTTCTTGGAAGTTCTGTTTTGGTTATTCATCAAGATACAGGGAGTTAAGTAAATCCTACCACCTTAGGACAACATTTCCCTAAGCAACAAAGTTGTTTAGAAAGGAAAATAAAATAAGCCCATGTTAGATGATGCATTGAAATGCAAATAGCTGTTGACTCAAAAGTGCAGGGATGAAATAACAAATTTTACATCAGCAGGGTCAAAAAAAAAGAAAGTTGCAAACAAAATAGAAACAGGGCTGGGCAGAGGTAGGGTAAAGGCCCTGAAAATGGTCAGAGAAGGTGCAAGGCTTCCCACTCCCCCCCAGGCAAACAACGCTGGAAAAATTGTTAGGATGTATGAGGAGGAGTCTGAGATACTCAAGAAATTTTTGCCTCAGTCTTCAATGGCAGCCTCTCTTCCCACACCTCTCCAGTGGATGGACAGCAGGACAGGGACTGGGGAGCAAAGTCCCTCCCACTGTAAGTAAAGATCTGGTTCATGACAATCTGAGGAACCTTAATGTACGTAAGTCTATGGGACCTAATGAGAGCCATCCCAGAGTCCTGAGGGAATGGCTGATGTAGTTGCGAAGTCACTCTCCATGATATTTGAAAAGTCATGGCAGTCAGATGAAGTCCCAGGTGACTGGAAAAAGGGGAACACTGTACCCATATTTAAAAAGGGTAGAAAGGAGGACCCTGGGGACTACTGACCTGTCAGCTTTACCTCTGTGCCTGGGAAGATCATGGAAGAGATCCTTCTAGAAGGTATGCTAAAGCGCATGGAAAACAGGGAGGTGATTTGGGACAGCCAGGACAACTTCATCAAGGGAAAGTCCTGCCTGACCAACCCAGTGGCCTTCAATGGACTGACTGCATCAGTGGACAAGGGGAGGGTTGCAGACACCATTTATCTGGACTCCTGTAAAGCCTTTGGCAGGGTGCTCCACAACATCCTTCTCTCTAAACTGGAGAGAGAAGGATTTGATGTGTGGATTGTTAGATGGATATGAAAGTGGTTGGATGGTCACATCCAGAGGGTTAGGGGTCAATGGCTCTGAGTAGTCAGTGGATGTCAGTGTCAGGTGTCTGTATTGGGACCAGTGTTATTTAATATCTTCATTGATGGCATAGCGGGGTTGAGTGCACCCTCAGCAAATCTGCAGATGACACCAGGCTGAGTGGTGCTGTTGCCACACCTGAAGGATGGGATGCCCTGGAGGTGTTCAAGCCAGGCTAGATGGAGCTCTGAGCAACCTGGTCTAGTGAAAGGTGTCACTGCCCATGGCAAAGAGGTTGGAACTAGGTGATCTTTAAGGTCCCTGTCAACCCAAACCGTTCTGTGATTCTATGAAAATAAGGCTTAACAACAGCCCTGTAGTAGGCATATATGAATGGAGATGATGGCAAACTGAATGGGGTTAATTAGGAAGGTAATTTTGCAGACAATTACATTATTTGTTTGAAATGCTGGATACATGCATTTAAGCTTATTTCAGTTGCCATAACAACCGGATACAAGCATCATATAATCTTTTATCACATTATCTTGGCTATGATTACATTATTTTACAACTTTGGTTGCTAGGAGAACACAGTACCTTCCTGCATGCTCCAAACAATTCTCACTTTGCAGAGACATCAGCTTCTGGCAGCTGGCCTCTGAGATAGCTTATAGAATCATTAGCAAGGCAAGAAACTGAGTTATACGTGTAGGCGTTAAGTTGCACTGGGAAAACTCTCTGCGAGAGGATGGATGGGATTTTCTCCTGCCACGGGGCTGGCAGGGGAGGCACTTTTTGAAGAGCTGGGAACCAAGGAGGCAGAACCAAGGGGGCAGCCTTGGAGGGAGCTTCATTTCATAGTTAGCTTAAGTTGATGAGCGTCCTGTGCTCTTGTTTTGATGAGTTTGTATTACAGAGTACAAGTTGCACGTCATGCTATCAGTTTCCTTTGATGAAAAGGCCAATAAATGTGTAGTTATACCTCCCTAGTTCTTCTGCCATGAGAGCATAAGCCAACTCCCTACCAGCAATGCTTCTCTACCTCTGATATCCCAAAGGTTTTAATGCTTTGCAGATTCTGGAGGCTTCTGCCTTATTGGGTCTGTGTGTGGATGGTGGTTACAAGAGGTAATATGCAGGTCTGAAATTAATAAGAACGTGAGAAGAAGACTGAGATATATTTTTTAAATGTATTTAAAAGCCAAGAGTGTTAGCAGAAGCAGGACTTTTATTTTCTTGTCTCTTTTAGATTTATTTATGATTACAGAAGCTCTCTGGGAAGACTTTGTTCTTAAACCACACTCAATGGCAAGAAAAGGAAGAAAATAAGTTGCGGTTTTCTTTTTCCCCTTCAATCACTTACCATCCTTTGTTTTAAACTGAGATTGCAATTAAAACAAAATCCCAGCTGCCCAAGAAACAAAACAGAAATTCACAGGGCAGCCTAAATATCAGCCTCATCTTGTTTTCCTTTAGCCTTCTGCTTTGGGAGTTACAGCAGCTGGGCAATACAGGCAGCAGTGTCAAGACAGGGATTTGAATAACAGCATGCATGTCTTACAAGGAAAACATGGAAACAACATGTTCACTGGTCCTTGTGACAGCTGCACCTCTCAGAGGTGTGGAGGGGCAGAGATTATGGGCTGCAGGAAGAAGGGTTTGATCTCCCAGACCATGGTGTGCTTGACAAAGCTGCCAAGCTAACATGCCTCAGCAGCACGGGACCCTCCTCCCTCTGCATGGAAATGTCAGGCTTTGGCACCTGCAGGGACCCTTGCTGCTTTGGAATGACAGCACGGCTCTCCAAAGTGTCACCAATGATCCAGTCTCCAATTAACAGCGTGGCTTTGTGGGTTTCTGACACTATTCTTAAAGCTCCTGTGGGCTGCTGCAGCCTACAAGCCAAGGATCATTTCTGCCTTGCAAGACTCAAAGGAGAGGAAGGGAAAAAAGCTGGGAAGGGAAAGCTATGGTTTCATTATTCCATGCTAGCAGGATAACAGAATACATTTCTTTTATTACTAAAATGTGCCATTTGAGAAAAGATCCTGCTGTCTGATCAAGCTCTCCATTAGTTATTTTTGCATGTGCATGCACAAATCCAGCAGCTAAGCCTAGAGCACTGCTGTATATTGGAAACCAGAAAATGCTGCAGGGTATTTCTAAAGAATAGCAATTTGGAGGTTGTGGGTGGTTTGTGGGTGTAATCAAAAAGGCTGCATACTGAGGCATCCGAATTAGGCTTCTCTTTAGAATGCTTACAGCCTCTATCAAGATTGTTAAGAACCTCATTCTGCCACTCTTGCCCTCACCTAGCAGAATTTTCTCCTGTGAGCAATTTTATTTGAGTACCGCTCATTGTGTGCAGGGGCCTAACACAGAAGCTGAGCTCCAGTGTGGCTGAACACAAGTGGAAAAACACTGAGCTCTACCATAAATACTGCTGCTCCCCATATTTTAGCACCTGCTGAGAGCTGAGATCAGCTGGTGAGCAAACCATGGCGCACTAGTGACACACTGTGTGTGTCACCCCTCCATGGGGCTCAGCATCCTGGAGGCTGCAAGGCCACCACGGTCAGCATCAACAGAGGGTGAAAGCCACTCAGTTGCTTTCTGCTCTGTTCACTCGTGTTACCCCCTGCCCACCAGGCCACAGCACTGGCTCAATGCCCTGCTGCCCCTGGAGGCTCCCCCCCACTCCCACCCATGGTGATCCACCACAGCCACCACCATTTCAAGATCCGCAGTAGTTCTTATTGTCCTGTCTGGTTTTGTTTTTGTTGTTGTTG
>VZRR01027744.1:180422-223724 GCA_013398015.1 Oreocharis arfaki | reverse complement strand
TGCTGCCGCCGCCGCCGCCGCTGTGGAGCCCGAGCCGGCGGTGCCCGCGGGCCCGGGCGGAGGGGAGGCGGAGGCGCCGGCGCTGCTGCCCGGCTCCGAGGTGCGGGTCACCCTGGACCACATCATCGAGGACGCCCTGGTGGTCTCGTTCCGGCTGGGAGAGAAGCTTTTTTCCGGGGTCCTCATGGACCTCTCGAAAAGGTGAGAGCTCAGGGGGAGCCGAGCCCGAGCCCCCACCCAGCGCCGGGCGCGGGAGCGCTCCCGGAGCCGCCGGGGACGGGATGGGGGCGGCCCCGCCGGGACCCTCTGCAGCTTCCCTTCCCTCTCATCCCATCGCTTCCCATTCTATCCCAGCCCTCCTTGGCCCCGGTCCGCCCCGGGCAAGCGGCTCCTGCCCCCGCGTTGTCCCTGGGGAGCGGAGCAGCAGCTCCCGGGCATCCTCCTCCTCCTCGCCCCTTCCAGCCGGGGGTGCGCGGGGCCCCTCCCGCCCGGGAAATGGGAAAACGGGAGAGCCGGGAGAGGGGCGAGCACATGGGCACAGCCTTTGGGCTTGGCCGGGATCCCCAGCGCCTGCAGCAGCATCCCTGTGTGCCGGGAGAAGCACCCGAGTGCAGAGCTTGGCGTTTATTCCGTCTTTGTACAGAACGGCCCCAGAGATCTGATTGCCCTGTTCGTTCGGGTTTATATTGCCTAGGTTACCTTCGTTTTCAGTACATAGTATTTTAGAGAATAATGGTTTTCCGGCTAGGCTGTTGCAGTTATTAATTAGTACTGATTGCTCCTTGTACGCAACGAACAGGGTGAAGTTTCATGGTTCTTAAATATCCTTGCGGACCGGGGGATTTCTGTGTGTCTTTGAATAACTTGTCAGGCAGCAGGGTTTGGGGTTTGCTTTTTTCCATTGCTTTTCAGATAGTGAGAAGCTCTTGGGAGACCAGAAATGATGGTATCTTACAAACAATCTGGGTCCTATCAGCAGGTGAAAATACTTCTTCGTCTTAGTGGTTATTTCCTAGACATGTAAGGACTCTGCAAGTTCATGAGAGAAAAGTCAAATTTAAGCGAGGTCATTATTTAAAATAATTGGTATGCAAAATATGCAGCGCTTTCCCCCCCTAGATTTAAGCTGTGTGTCTTTTATCACTCCTTCTACATTGTTAGTAGCTGTTCAGTAACTTCCTGGAATATTAATATTGTTAGTGCTTCCTGAAAGGAAAATTGTGGGGACCAGCACTTCTGGCTTGGGCCTCACTGCGTGGTTGGGGTTTGGCCCAAAGGGCATTGTCTGAACCCCAACTTTTGGATGATGTCGTGGAATGAAGTTTTCATGAGGTGTGAAATGCTGAGCAAAACTGCATCACTTGTAGGGTGAAACAGCGTCTCAGAGCAGGGCAGGAGGCGACACAAATGAAGTGTAATCCTGGGTAACACCAGTTCTTCTGCAGGTGTGAAGTTGTCCCAGCAGAATGCCATGGTTGCCCTGGGCAGGAGGGTGGCAAAACCTCAGCTCCCAGGAGTGCAGGAAAATGCCAGCTTCTCCTTTTCTCCTGAGAGGGATCCTGTCCTCCTAAACACACCCTGGCCACAGACATCCCGTGTTTTCCCGGGTTCTTGTGCGCTGAGGAGCCTCTGGCATGCAGCAGATCTGCAGCCCTTTGCAGCAGAATTCCGTTTGCAGGCTGGCTGCTGCTCCTGTGCCTTGGGGGAAGCATCTCCGTCCTCCCTGGGTCCAGGCACAGCTCCTGGCACAAACCTTTGCAGTGGGAACTGTGGAAAAGCCTTACAGGAAGGCTGGGGCTGTCCCTCCCAGGTTCTCTCTGCAGTGGAGCCATGTATTCTTACAGAGGTGCTTTTACATGGGAATCCAAGGGGGGAAAATGAAATTCTCAAGGCCAAGCTCTACAGAGGGCCTGGACAAGAACTCAGTTCTGAGATATAAGGTCTGTAATACTTGGCTGGTGACAACAAAGTGTTGGTAGATAACAAGAGTCTCTTATCAGATGTCTCAGGCAGGAAATGCAGTGCAAAACAAGCTCTAGGAACAGTCCAAGAGCTTCCTACCTCTAAGAAATGGAAGCGTTATCAACAAGAAGTGTTACCTGTTCGTCCAACAATGCAATTTTGCCACTTCTGTGGTGACTAACAGGTGCTGTTGTTTAGGTGTCAGCTTTTCCTTGTATCTGTTTATTTTTGTTTGCTGTAGCAGCACCTGGACTTGCAGAACATAAATATTTTTCGTGAACTTCCTTCTGTGTCTGTGGCAGGCCCTGGAATTCTTGTACCAAGTTTTTCCACTGGGCCAAAAAGAAAAAAAGCAGGGCAGGGTTAAATGAAAACTGCCTAAATTCCATGCATTTACATGACAACACTGGGATTTCCCGCATGGGAGATGGCTGGTTGCTGAAATCTGTCTCATTCAAATGCATGGGAATAATCTCACAAACTTTCCTAATGCCAGGGGGATCAATATTTTAAGACTGACAGTTCTTGCTAAGTAAAAGTGACAATTTGTGTTAAGAATTTACTCATTCAGTGGCTTCCAAAAGTGGCTGTGTTCACTGCACGTGCTAATGCTGTGTTCACTGTATGCTCAGAAGGAAACAATTCCTGTTCCTTTTTTGATCTTAATTTCTCTTTCCCCTCTGCAGCTTCCAGAGCAGTGAAGGTGCTACTTCCATGCAGCACTAAAGAGAGCAAGTTTAAGTGACTCTCTAAAAACCCAGTTCACTGTATTGCTTTTACTCTTCCCCAGTCATGTTCTGAATTACTTGAACTTCACAGTGAAAGAAGAGCAAAAATATCCCCATATATTTGTGATTTTAAAGGGTTTTTTGGCTGTTTTTTTCTAAGCTCTTTTTCCCTTGTTGAGATGATGCCCTGACTTTGCATTTTATACTTTGATATGAAGTCAGTGATATTTGTATGAAGGGCCTGATTCCCTCTCCCAGCCCTGTAAATGGGATGTCCATTTAGGAGTTTATACCACAAGCCCCTGAGTGTTCAGTGGACTTTATTCCTACATTTATTTGAGGTAAGGAAGCATTTCCCTGCCTGTAGCAATGGCAGTCTCCTGTACCTGCTGCCCAGGAAGTTTTGAAAATCAGCAGAAAATAGGAATTCCCGTGCCCTGAGTGCCACATCCGTTTGTTACGCAGTAAATCCTCGTTTGGAGAGGAGCATGTCCCCACCTCGGTTACTCTGAGGGCTCATTGCACTAATTAAGAACGTGTTCCCACTGCTAAACTTCATTAGTGCTGCTGCCATTACCTGTTCAGTGCTTTAGTGGTGCAGGGGTGAGGTTCTGCTGGGGGTGCCTGGGGTGGATGTGCCCAGGTGGGAGGGACAGGAGTGCAGCAGCGCTCCCTCACACAGGGGGAGAAATGCTTGGGGAAAGCTCAGCGTGTGCAGGGCTGGTCCCACAGCGTGGGCAGCAGCACAGGGGGGGAT
The DNA here is from genome assembly GCA_013398015.1 of Oreocharis arfaki. Classification (NCBI taxonomy): domain Eukaryota; kingdom Metazoa; phylum Chordata; class Aves; order Passeriformes; family Paramythiidae; genus Oreocharis; species Oreocharis arfaki. Next base: position 220,277 of record VZRR01027744.1, on the reverse strand, counting down.
CCTGCCCCACTCAGCTGAGACCCCACCTGCAGAGCTGCTCCAGCCCTGGGGCCCAGCACTGGGAGGAGCTGGAGCTGCAGGAGAGAGTCCAGAGGAGGCACCAAGTAGCTGAGGGGACTGGAGGGAGCACCCTCCCTATGGAGATGGGCTGGGAGAGCTGGGAATGTTCATTCTGGAGAGGAGGAGGTTGTGTGGAGACCTCACGGCCCGTTCCAGGATCTGAAGGTGCAGGGAGGCTGGAGGGGGAACTTCTTCAGGAACTGGAGGGACAGGACCCAGGGAATGGCTTCCCAGTGCCAGAGGGCAGGGCTGGATGGGATATTGGGAAGGAATTGTTCCCTGGGAGGGTGGGCAGGCCCTGGCACAGGGTGCCCAGAGCAGCTGTGGCTGCCCCTGGATCCCTGGCAGTCCCCAAGGCCAGGCTGGACATTGGGGCTGGGAGCAGCCTGGGACAGTGGAAGGTGTCCCTGGCCAGGGCAGGGGTGGCACTGGGTGGGATTTAAGGTCCCTTCCAGCCCAGCCCATGCTGGTTCTGTGGGGTTTAAAGTCCCTGTGAGCTCCTGTGCCCAGCATTGCTCACTCCCTGTTGGCTGAGGGGCAGGAGATGTCCATCCCACCTGCTGGCTCAGAGTAAATCCTGCTCTGCACCTGGAGGAAGTAGGTGGGAAGGAAATACATGAGAAGTGTAGCATTTGTAAATCTTAAAATACAGGATTAAGTTGTGGTTTTAGTTTGTTCCTCTGGAGAATGGATGATTATTTCTGTGTGGATTTTTTTCCCCTTCCCAATGATTAGGGCAGGAGGGGGATTAAATTTATGTTCTGTTGTTTTGCCAGCAGTCAGGACTTGGCCTTTTTATCGCTTTATCATTTAACTAAAATTTGCCTTCTAATCCTGCAGGTGTGAAGGATGTGTGTCTTTTATTTAGACCAGTTCCCTTCTGACCTGTGTGTGTTCATAATAGTTCTTGAGGGAAAGAGAGAGCAAGCAAAAAGTTGTTTTGTGACCTAAGAGCCTTAGTCAGATATCCAGAAGCTGTCCAGTGTGTTCTTAGTTGACATATGTTTGAGATTGTGTCTTTATTGGGCTCTGGTTATGGAAGATAAGGAAGGACTTCCTGCACCGAGGTGTGCATGAGCTGTATGATGAAAATAAACTTTTATAGGCAGTTTGCAATTCCTTCAATCCCAGAAGCAGTTTTCAGGTACAGCACTGACTCTTGAATCCTGTGCTTTTCCCAGTTTGTTAATTCAGCTTCTACTGCAAAAGAGTGATGTGGAAGGAAACAGCAGAAGCCTCACTTGAAAAAACGTGGCACATTTGTCCCTGCTTTCATTTAATAACCAGGGACAGCATGTGCTCATCCTAGTCTGGGTTTTGTAGGAGGCCTGATGTTCTGTGGTGCACATTCCCAACAGTAAAGGAGTGTCTGTGGCTCGGGGTTGTGTGTTTTGGTTTGGTTTGTAACTTACTCTCGGTTCCCAGGGTGTCCCCTCACCTCGTCACCTGCTCTCTGTGGGAGTTGTGGGAGCCCAGAGGAGCTTGGTGAAATTCTTGCATTTAAGGAACAGCCCCAACACTTCTTTGACATTTGTTTTATTACCCCCAGAACGTGGGAAGCTCAGGTGTGATGGGAGTGTGGTTAAGAGAGTAATTCAGGTGTCTTTTGCTTGTGGCTGACAGAGGTTTTATTGAAGGTGTCAAATGTAGCCTCACTTAGAGGGTAGGGTTAGAATTGGGGTCTGCTTTGGGCCTCAAACTCTCCTTTCCTAAAGAGATCTGTGGTCTTCAGCTGTTCTTTGTTGGTCTGGGATGTCACAGATGATGTTTGTTCCTTCCTTCCTTATGGAATTCTCTGTATTCCAGCAGCATGGCTTGTCCTGGCTTTCTGAGGGTTGCTTGACTTGGTTCCAGGTGTTGAGGCAGGGCAGGGGTGAAACTTTCAGTCTGCTTTCATTTTATTTTCTGTTATGAGACTGATGAATCTTGGCGATCTTGACACTTAAATGAATCCATTATTTAATGCTGTCGTTCTGTTCCATGTGTCCTGGGTCTGGCACATGGATGATCCTTAGCAGTATATTCAAGGTGTTCTATCTTAATAATAAAGTTTTGGAAGTGTAATGCTTCAAAATAGATCACAGCAAATGTAGCAGTGAAGTGCCTACTTCAAAATGCAACTGACAGCTAATAATGGCAACAGATGTAAAAATTAAAAGATATTTCAGTTTAAACAGACCTTCAGCTTTATAGATGTGCCAGTAAAATTATGGTAGCTGATGGAAAGCCTAAACTCAAAGCATCCTGTCTTTTCTTTAGGTTGTGCTGTTCCAAAGAGCCACTCTCACTGCAGTCCTTTGCCGTGTGTTCAGAGCTCTCAGTGAAATGTGCATTTTCTAGTCTGTTTAGCCTGGTGTTACATTGCTCAGGAGGTGAATAAACCATGGAGTTGATTGTCTGGCTTCTGGGAATGCTTTTTTCAGGAAGGTGCCCTCACTTAAAGCAATATATTCCATCTTGTGCTTTATCACACCAAGTAAATCCTTCATTAAAAATAGGTTGTTGCATAATCTGTGTTTTCAGTGCAGGTTATTTTGAGGAGTTCTGCAAAACTTTGTGTTCAAATAGCTATGATCTAACTGTGTATTCCATGGAATGCTATAATTTAACCCCCCAGTTTAGATGCATGAGATACATATCCATAGTTCTTCCAGCATGTTATTATACTCCTGGAACTTCCATCCATGCAGTAAAAGTGGCTTCAGTTGTTGCTGGTCCTGGCTTCTGCCGAACACCGAGGGTGATCTTGGGTACAAGAGCGATGCAGGAAAGGTAACAGGAGATTTCTGCACTGCCTTGGTGGTGAAGGTGAGCTTTGATCAGTCATTTACAACAGACTTGATTTAACACTTTGAAGTCACTGTGCTTTGCTGGTATTTGTTCAGACAGATGGGAAGCGGTTCTGAAGCTTCTCAGTGGCTTCTCTCCTTTGGCAGTGGCTTTTAATTTCTCTTCCTTTTAATAGAGAAGTCAGGTATTGGAGGCTAAAGATGAGAACTTACAACTTGAGGTACTAATGTAAAACCCTTTGCCCCAGGGTGTGTTGTTGATGTACTTTTGTTTATTTACATACAGTCATCAGTTAAAATGGGATTTGTTCCTTATCTCATGGTTATTTCTTAAAAAATACTCTCTAACTGTTCTGTTTTGCATACAAATTGAGCAGTAATATGCATTCATTGGAGTGATTCTGCTGCAGGATTTAGATTTGGAAAAAGTGGCTTTACTTCCCTTAAAGTACTGAAGTTTTTGTGTCTGTGATACAAAACTCTGGCTTTAAATGGCAGAGTTCTGGGTTTGGCACCCAAACTGGCTTCTGGATGCCATGGCTGCCTGTTAATTAACCTGCAACTGGCACACTGGAAGTGAAGCCTCCCTGTTTTTCCCCTGTTTCTGTCTCTGCACACCCTGGTCGATTGAAAGCTCCTCTCAGTGTAAATATCATTGCACTGCCAGAATTGATCAGGCTCTTAGTTCAGTGTAGGTCCTGATACCCTCTTGCTATTTATGTCTCCAGTGAAAAATGTACATTGCAGTGGTTTCTACAGCAGAAGTGTGATCAGATCCTGCTGATTGCCCTGGTGTGTTGAAAAACCTCTGAGAGATAGATGAGTTTGATCCAGCAGATCTCACCCATCCTCTCTCAGAGGTGCATTTTCGAGGCGGATGAGAGCTGGGACACCTTTGCAGGAGAGGAGCTGGCATCGTGGAAAACTGGCTCTGATTTCTGTAGGTGGGAGGCAGCAGTGCCCTGCTTCCCAGAACTGCCTTGGACTGAGGGGGAAATACCCATTCCTGGGTTTGGTTTTTCTAACACTTCGGTTTCAGATCCCCTGGCAGTGAATGCTCCCATTCCTTGGGGTGTGGTGGTCTGAGGCAGAAGCGTTCCACGAGTCGGGAGTGGGCTGGGCACGGAGCAGCTGGAACTTGGGCACCAAGGAATTTTTATTTTAAGCAAACAGTAATTGCAGTATACCTTTAGTTTCATCCAGAAAAGCCTATTCTTGAAATCTTGTGGGGTCAGGTGATACTTGGGATCAAGATATTAAAAAAATGATTTTGTTGTTGGAATAAAGATGAAACAATTCCTCGTAGAACTTAAACCTGCAACATGTGACAAAAGGAATTTGTTGGGAGTCTCACTTGGGGTAATGGGAATGGTTTCTGTTCAGAGCTGATCTGGTGCCAGCCAGTGACTGACTGGGGGATCCGTAAATGTCATGATACAACTGAGCTGTGTGCCTTGGATTTTTAAATTTTGTTTTCTGTGGATGCCTTTTAGTCCTCCTTCATCTCTGTGGCAGATGAACCAAATGCTTTTGCAGCTTTTCTGTGTAGCTACTAACACAGCCTTGCAGTTGGTGGGACAAAAATTACTGTGGTTGTATGAGAAGTATTGGTCTTCGAAGTCCACCAACCTATGTGGAAATAGGGCTTGAAATTCTGGTACCTGCAGTAAGTACTTGTGCTTGCTGCAGAACTAATTAGATGCTGTGTCATGCCTTGTCCTGGAGAGGTTTGAGATCACGTCTTCATTCTGCTGCTTCTCTTAGGAAAAACAAATCCCTCTTTTCTTACCTTGTTCTTTGTTTTTATTCCCTCCTGTATCCTTTACTCTTTCATTTGCAAGTTTTTCTGCCGTTGCTTTCTCTTCTTCATTTTCGTGTCGTTCTTCCAAGTTGCTGGAGAGCTTGATTAGCCAGGGAGGAAACAGAGATAATCAAAAACTGGTTGTAGACGCAGTCTGCTGTTGGGTGAAGGCAAGGGAAGGCACAATACACCGAGCTGTTGGAAATAATGTTCAGTCTTTTGGCTCCCCAAATGTGTTTTGTCCTGCAGGTGGGTTCTCTTGACTAACTGTGTGTTTTGTATTAACACATCGTTTACAGCTGTACATAACTGGCACCATATCCACGACTGCTCTCTGCTTCCCCAGTTCGTTAATTTGTAGGTGGGCAGGGCTGGGAGATTCTGGTTCGTTTTTGGAGCAGTACCTTTCGTGAGGGGTTCTCTGGCTTCAGGGGTTCACTCTGGGTTGGTTTTGTGTCTTACTAAAGGAGGTTTGCATCTTGGGTAGAAATTCCCCTTTGTGGCTTCCCGTTCTTCAGTTCTGGCCTGTGTTTTGTGCTTGAAGGAAAGGAGAGTGGAAGGTGCACAATTAATCTTTGATTTCCTGGTATCAGGCATGTGCTGGGCTTTCCATCGGCTTCTTTGTGCCTTTGGAGTGCAAATGGTGCACGCTTTGCTGGTGAGGCAATAGAAGGAAAACTAACAAAAAGAGAGATTAAATGCCTGCATGGGATCCGCCTGGAAACCCTTGCAGTCCTCTTCATCCACCTCTTCCTAGTGGCAGCTAATTATGTTTCATTTCCTGACACAGAGTCACAGAAATGCCCTCTGGGGGAAGGGCTGGGCTCTGGGAGTGGCCTGTGGGGGGCTGGAAATGCAGTTCCTGGGGCGCTGAGAGCAGTTGTAAGGGATGTTTTCCTGTGTGGGGTTTGCCCATTTGATGTCCCACTCCTGTCTAGTTCTGCTGTTGTGCTCTTTGGGATTGGAATTTGCACAGCAGAGATCTTGCCCTGTCTTGTTTTCAGCTCTTACCATAGATTAACTTTTCCCAAATCCTCTAATCTTTATCAGGTGATGAAAGATAGGATCTGGATCTTGTTTTCTTTTAGAAGCCGAAGGTCTTGAAGCAAGTAACACTGAAAATATTGCTAATTTAATTATTGTCAGCTGACAGTTTCTTTTAAAGCCCTACTTGGAATTGAAGTGACTTGCTCACAATCCTTTGTGGAAGGAAAAGTATTTGTGGAAAAGCAACTTCTTTACCCTTGATGGACTTGAGGGACTTCAGGGAATTTAAAACTCAGTTATAAGCAAGTCCCTTGTGGTTTAATGACAGACTATAGGCTGGAAAAATATCTGTACAAGCTGCTGAAATGCAAACGGGGTGGATAATTTAATCATGGGTGGGTTGTTTGCTTCAATTGCAACTGTAGGTGTAGAAAGAGGCTTGTGATAAGCAAAAGGACAAACAAGTGATGGCTTTTTGTTGGGGACACTAAAGAACCTTCCAACATGCATGATGACTTTTAAAAAATCCAATTTTGAGGAAACAAAGGCAACATGTAGGCACTTGTACAAAAAAAATTAGCAAATAAACTTCAGTTCAATCAGCTGAGGAGATATTGCTATTGAGGAAACCTGAGGACAGATCCTGGGAATTCCTTCATTGTCCTGATGTAGATCTAGAGCAATTCCAGTCTGGAGAAAAGGAGTGAAGGGCTGAAAATCTTGTTTGCTCGTGGAACACTGAGGAATAGTTTGTACTGAGTTGAAATAAGGGGAGTTTTGCTGGGAGAAATGCAGACTGGGCTGGGAATTTTTGAGCTGTAATGCATCGGGTGCTGAGCTTTTGTGGATGGAGAGTGGTGGCACTCCCTGTTCACTGCAAGGGTTTAGGCAGCCGGATTTGTCTCTGTTAAATCTGGAACATTCATCCTTTTCCCTGTGCTAAAAATGGAGGAAAAGTTCCTGAAGATGCCTTTGCATAAAGTTGACTTAGTATGGAAAATCGGCTTGGGTAGATTGGGAGTTGTTGGGGTGAGTTTGTATATTTATAAGCATTTTCTGGAAGCATAAAGTTAATTTTTTTGCTGCTGCCTAGGGGATATTTTTGTTACATTTTCAGGGCATCTTGTTGGTACGAGAGAAACTGATGAGTGGAGTTGTGTGTTTTTTGTTCTCTGCTGACTTCATTTTGGTGTCTTGCATTTTCAAAGCTTCCCGTAAGGCCGGATATGAAGCTTTAATTTCCCCGGGATTCACGGTTTTCAAACGCTGCCTACCTAATGCAGACAGGTTTTCTAATGCTTTGTGATAAACCCAGCAAAAATTTCCGCGAAACACTGAATTTATTTATTTTTTTTTTTTTTCCCCCTCTCTCTTGAAGGTTTGGCCCCCACGGAATCCCTGTGACCATATTTCCTAAGAGGGAGTACAAGGACAAACCCGAAGCCATGCAGCTCCAAAGCAAACCATTCCAAGAGGAGGCGCAGGTGAAGTGCGAGGCCGATGCTGCCGTCCCTGATGACTCCTCCCTCACGCAGCCGTCGGAGCCCAGCATAGCTAAAAGCCTTTGGACTTCTAAACCACCTCCTCTCTTTCACGAGGGAGCGCCGTACCCTCCTCCTTTGTTTATCAGGGACACCTATAACCAGTCAATACCTCAGCCTCCGCCCCGGAAAATCAAGCGGCCCAAGCGGAAAATGTACAGGGAGGAACCCACTTCGATCATGAACGCCATCAAACTACGGCCCCGGCAGGTGCTGTGTGACAAGTGCAAAAACAGCGTGGTGGCGGAGAAAAAGGAGATCAAAAAAGGTGGCAATGCAAGTGACTCTTCCAAATACGAGGATAGCAAAAAGCGAAGAAACGAGAGCGTGACTACTGTGAATAAAAAACTTAAGACTGACCATAAGGTGGATGGAAAAAGCCAAAACGAAAGCCAGAAAAGGAACGCTGTGGTCAAGGTTTCAAATATTGCCCACAGCAGAAGCAGAGTAGTTAAAGTTTCCGCACAAGCAAATACTTCGAAAGCGCAGTTAAACACAAAAAAAGTTCTCCAGAGCAAAAACATGGATCATGCGAAAGCTCGGGAAGTCTTGAAAATGGCCAAAGAAAAGGCACAAAAGAAGCAGAGTGCAACCTCCTCTTCCAAAAATGCACATTCGAAGGTCCACTTCACGCGGCGTCTTCAGAACACCAGCTCAGGGTCCCTCCCGCCCCGATTGCGTCTCAAGCCCCAGCGGTATCGCAACGAAGAGAATGACTCTTCCCTCAAGACAGGACTTGAGAAAATACGGAGTGGCAAGATGGCAACTAAGCCCCAGTCTCGCTGCTCCTCCACCCGCTCAGCAGGTGAGGCCCCTTCAGAAACCCAGAGCCCCTCAGAAGGCCCCGAAGAGGCCGGCAGTGAGGTTCAGGACACGAGTGAAGTGCATGTAACTGTTGATCAGGATGAACAGCAGACACTGGGCAAGAGAGGCAGCAAAAGCAATATAACGGTTTACATGACCCTTAATCAAAAGAAATCTGACTCTTCCAGTGCGTCAGTTTGTAGTAGTGATAGCACAGATGATTTGAAATCCACCAACTCTGAGTGTAGCTCTACTGAAAGCTTTGATTTTCCTCCAGGCAGCATGCATGCACCTTCCTCCTCCTCCTCCTCCTCCTCCTCCTCCTCCTCCTCTTCGAAGGAAGAGAAAAAGCTCAGTAATTCCTTGAAAACAGAAGTCTTTTCCAAAAACGTCTCTAAATGTGTCACACCAGATGGCAGGACCGTATGTGTAGGGGACATTGTTTGGGCCAAGATTTATGGCTTCCCTTGGTGGCCGGCCCGTATCCTTACCATAACTGTGAGCCGCAAGGATACCGGGCTGCTGGTGCGCCAGGAGGCTCGTATCTCATGGTTTGGCTCCACCACCACGTCTTTCCTTGCTCTTGCACAGCTCTCCCCCTTTTTAGAAAGCTTCCAGTTGCGCTTTAATAAGAAGAGAAAGGGTCTGTACCGCAAGGCCGTCACTGAGGCAGCCAAGGCTGCCAAGCAGCTCACGCCCGAGGTGCGGGCCCTGCTGACGCAGTTTGAGACGTGAACGTGGAGAGTAAGGTAGGCAAGAAACCTGGAGGCTCCACCAAATCCGTAGCCAGGTTAGAGAGAACTCCCGGGAAGGACGTGGCAAAGTCAGAAGTTGCACTCGGTTGACTGCTCTTTTTGTACGAGACTCGTGCCGTGCGTGGCGGTTCTTGACGGTTAAATCCAATTGAACATGCAATCAAAATTAGCCTAAAAGTGAGGACTTCGGTATTTTTCAAGTGAGAATTTTTTTTTAAAGAGAAAAAAAAAACAAAACGAACCAAACCTCCTCAACCACCCGATGCATAGGAGCCATAGCCTCAGCTGGAAGGCAGCTGATTTGCAGGGAATTTTTTAGTAGTTTCTACCCAGTATATAACTAGTTCTGTGTGGCCAGGGGTTGACACGAGGGATGAAAGTAGTAGCTGTGACTTTTTTTGTTTTATTAGGTGGCCCATCAGGGAAGTGTAGAAATGTAAGCCTTGTCTAAATGGTCTTTAAAGATTATTTTTAACCAGTCTCTAATGGATTCAGTCTGGCCGGGCCCAGTGGGTTCCAACTCCCCTCTCCGGGCGGCGCTTCCCGAGGGGGCCGGTTGAAATGGCATTGGAGACGTGCTCAGAGTTGGAAGGAAGAAGAATTTTAGTGACTTAAAGACCAGATTAAATGGGGTTTTATCGTAGTGACCACTTAAACACTCAACCTTTCTATGCACATGGGGGCACAACTAAATCACTTCAGGGTCGGAGGAGAAGTCGAGGGATGCCTGTAGCTCTAAGACAAAGCTGAGGAGGCCTCAGTGTTTGGGATCAAGGGCTGTTAATGCTGCATAGGTGTGAATCATTCTGGTCTTTCTTCCTGAAGAAATCTTTCAGGCCATTTGCCTGGAGGTTTAGCTTAAGAGAGGCTTTGTTTTGAATGTGTAAATAATCAATTGCTGAAATTGGTCAGATTTTCTCCTGACTGGTTGTTCCTAAATTCTTAGGATACGTCCTAGTAAATTACACTTTGTGAATTGTCAGATGTGTAATTGTTGCATTTTGGATGTATCTAACTTCTTTTTTTTTTTTTTTCTTTTTTTTTTTTTTTTAAATATTTCCGTTTAAGGTATCTGTTTGCAGGTCAGAAAAATGAGAATATGTAATTGTGTAATGCTCTGAAATGTAAAAAAACCAAACTGTAAATAAAATTGACTAAATCTGAATTATTTGTGTGTGTTTCTCAAAAAGCTTTGAAACAAATCCAGGATGTCAGAGTATTTTATCTGTATGCCGGATTTAGAGGACACGCTTAAAAAGTAAATTGTCCTTTTTCATGCATTCTTAAAGGTTAAGTGCTTGATGTAAATACTATTGGTATACTTCAGTCTTAATTTGGATATTATTAATTACCTGTCCCTTTTGTTTCAGAACCAGCTCTGTAGAGGGCTTTCTGGAAAGTTGATTAAATTTCTCCCTTAATTAGCTTTTGGGCCATATATTTGAGTAGAGACTGTGGATAATGTCACTTGTACAGTGGGGAATGTTTTCAGTTTCCGTCTCAGAGCCAGTCAGAGCCACTCTCCACTGCCACTCCAGCTTTTCTTGCATGGTTTTTGCTCAGTATTGGGGCATTTTCATGCAATGCACTTGACTTTTTTTTATCTGTGAGTTCTGGTCCTTACCTGACCATGTGAATTCCTGTGTCCTCCAACCATTCCTGCTTCAGCCTTGCAATGCCTTGTGAAGAGTCTTCTGGTGCTCATCCCAAAGCAGTTTTCATCCTGGTTTTTCCAGAATTTCCCGCGTAGGCAATTGTGACAGATGTCAAAATTTAAGCTCAGACTGAAATTAAACAGACATGAAAATGGGGGCAAGGATTTAATCATCAAACCCTGAAAATATTTTTATTTTTAGATTTAATTTCATATGTTCATGATAACTGCCTGGTCTTGCCAAAGCATTCAGTTTCTTTTTACCTTTTTAAATTATTCTGTCGTGCCCACAGAACTATTGGAAGTCTAAAGTGTCAAACACATGGCTGTTCAAATTTTCCTCAAGCTGACAGTCATTAATTGCTAATTAAGCTTCCAAATATACCAGCTTTACCTTGGCATTCTGACAGTTCCCAAAAAGCCCCACTGGTCAATGCTTTTTGAATGTGATAAACACACAATAAATTTTATTTAAGAAAAAGAAAAAAATTGGAAAAAAAAAAATCTGTTTCACTTCTCTGTATTCTCTCCTGCAAACAGAAACAGCTTCTTTAAGTAAATAACCTGTATTTTGTTATTAGAGTGAAATGATTTTGGAGTCAGGAACCCATGGGAGGTGGGTCAGATGTCTACACCACTTCCTTGAGGTCTAGAAGCTCAAGTGAACTGGTTTTAAGTCAGTTGTTCTAAGCCATGTAGTGGCAAAATCAATATTGACATTGTTATTTTTTCTTTAGAAGACCTGGAAGCTTTGTTCTCTTAATTTATATAAAATTAGAATAGCACTGCAGCTGACATAGGCAGAGTTTGCTCAGGTGCTCACTGGGGGAGCAGCAGGTATGGGAGGGCTTTCTTCAGGTGGTTTTATGTTCGAAAGAGCTGTTTATGAAAGGCATTTAAAGTCAGTTTTGATTTGTAGCTGGTGGGGTTTAAGTCTTTCCTCATTTTCATAGTGAATGTGCTGTATTGCTGCAGACTGAACAGGGCTCTAAACAAATAGGTTTGTTCTGTTAAATTGTTTTTCTTTTACAACACCATGTTACAGTAAGTTGGAAATCTGCTCTTCATATTCCTTTGAGTCCGAAGGAGCTGCTCCTGTGGATGCAGCAGTTTCCAGGGGATGGGCTGGGCTGATGGAGAGCCTGGTTCAGGCAGGTACAGGGGGAGAAGAGCCTTGGAGGCTGGGACAAGGCTTGGGGCTACTTTAGCCCCCAGTCAGACTGCAGAACCCCCCTCTGATGTGCCCAGCTGGGACACAGCTCCGAGGCAGTGGCACCTCCCATGGCTTATCCATGATTTATCCATTGCTGCCACCAGGAGCACCCCTGTGCCGGGATGGGGCCTCTGGGATGGGGTGCAGACGGCCTCAGGCTGGGCCAGGGGAGGCTCAGGGTGGACAGCAGCAGGAATTTCCTCATGGAAAGGGTGCTCAGGCCTTGGCACTGCCCAGGGAGGTTTGGAGTGCCCATCCCTGGAGGTGCCCAAGGAATTCCTGGAGGTGGCACTCAGAGCTCTGGGCTGGGGACAAGGTGGGCATCGGGCACAGCTGGGATTTGGTGATCTTGGAGGTCTTTTCCAGCCTAAATCCTGTGCCTCTGCCTTCAGAAGGCAAACAGCACTAGAGAGTGGCTGTTATTCTTCCATCGGTTTCGTGGCATAAATTGGGAGTGATGCCTTTCTGACTTTCTGGAGTTCCTCGGTGTGGTTGTTGGATATTTAAGGCTTGTCAGTTCAGGGGACAATGGGACAGGGCATGGTGAGTTTCTAGTGCAGGTGTTCTGTTCCTCTGAAGATCTTCAGCTTCACTTTAAATGCCTTTGGAGAGAGAGCAGTTATTCCAAAACTTAGATTTCTTTTCCCGGAGGTGTTTGAAGGTGTGAGGCTTCAGGAGCGGAGCTGGAAGCAGTGGGAAATGCTTGTGTGTCTCTGAAGTGGAGTCCTGCAGGACTTTGAACAAGTGCTTGTTACATCTCTAATTAGATTTGTAACTTTGTGTCAACACTTCAGCAAGATTGTCATCTCTGATGATTTGTTTCTCTTTCAGACACTGCTGTGTTTAGTTCGGAACCACAGAACTACTCTGGGGTGGGGTTTGTGGGGGGATTTAGGCTGAAAAGATGGTTTTTTTCAGCATGTTTTAAAATATCTTTGGGTTTCTTTAACATAGTTTCTAACTGTGATTAGGATTAAGAGTAGCCCAAGTGAGGAAGGGTAAGAGTTGCTTTTTGCTTTGCTAGCCTTAGGTCTGGTTCTATGTAAGTCCTGATAGTGATTTTCTTTCATGTCTGCTAAAAATGTCAGAGTAGAATAGGAACCTGAGTTGTGGAAAATAAATGTTAGTAGCTCATTCTCAGCATCATCACCTGTCCTGCCTGTTCTGTGAAGTCCAGTGAGAAAACACAGCTGCTTCCGTGGCTGAGGAGCAGTGGAAAGGAGCAGACTGATAATCAGAGAAAGGCTGTTTCAGTCCATCTTTTGCTTTATAATTGTGTTCCAATAAATGCCTGCAGGAACGGCAAATTCAGGCAGTGCCGGGGGGTCCCTCGCTGATCTGTGGGAGGGAAGTGCGCTGAGCTCGAGCCTAAGGGGGTGGATGGCAGTGTGTGGTGGCACAATCCATTGGGTAAACAACGAGGACTATTTAAAAAGGGAACCTTTCTATAACTAACAAAGCTTCTGACCAGGGAGTGACCAGGGATCGCCCACATTTAACAGGGAAAACTTGTGTAGCTGCCAGCGGCCTGAAGATCCATTAGATCAGGCTTGAGAGGTGGGGATGGGAGTACCCAGCTTCAAATTATCCTTAATCCCTAATGGAAAGAACCTTGTACCTGGGACGTGGATACAATCCAGACTGTCATTTAAATTATGATTTTTTTTTCTTTAATTTAGTGACACAAGTGCCCTTGTGTGAGCACGAGGCAGAGCAGCAGCTCCCAGGCGGGGCTGTGGTGCCAGGGGGTTGGTGACTGCTTTGCCGTCCTGCTTTTTCCCTTCATGGCTTTGCCATCCTGCTTTTTTCCTTCATGGCTTTGCCGTTGTTCCCAGATGGGGCAGTTTGGGAGAACTCCCTGGAGCAGCACCTTAGTGCCAGGCACCACCCACAGAGGGGAGCTCGGATCCACAGCTCCGTGTTCTCCCCAGGAAAAAGCGATTGGTGTTCGTGGCAGGAGGTGGGAATGGCAGGAGCTGGGAGGTGGGTGGTGTTGGAGGCCAGGGCTTTCAGGCTTTAGAAAACCTGAGCCACCTTGCACGTATCCAAGAGGGAGAGACATGGGAGCAAAAGGAAAAAAGTGTGGAATAACCTGGAAAAGGGGACTCCCTGTGCTTGTGCCATGGGATGTGGCATCTTTGATCTCCTCTTCCTGCCTGCCCGTGGCCTGAGGGGAGAACTTAACAGCAGCCTGCAGGTAGGAGCTGGCTCAGGGAACAGATCAGGGTCCCCTGGAGCAACTTTGAATAAGGGCTTTGCTCATTCAGTGTGTGAAGAAATGGATCTGGGGAGTTTATTTGGGCTGCATTTGACAAGTTACTTCCCAAATCAGGACCAGGCACATTTTGAACAGCTGTAATTCAGTTTCTGTGCCAGGGATTCCATTCCTGAGTGCAGAGGAGGAAGAGAGGACTGTGGGAACTGAGGATATTCCAGGTGTGTCAGCCCCTGTGGGACAGGGGCAGAGGCACAGGGGAAGCACGGCTCTGTTGAGTTGCAGCTAGGACAGGAAATAATACTGAAAACGAGACAGGGAGTTGGAATCAAGCACTGGAACATTGATTGCATTTGTGATAGTGAAACCCTGGGTGCTGTTTGTGTAACGGCAGGGTTTGGAAAACAATGGATCAGGCTGAGCTCTGCCGGGAACGGGCTCAGTGCAGCCAGGAATGGGAGAGAACAGATGATGGATCTGTCCTGTCACTTCATCATTAGCAAGGCTGAGTTTGGAAAAACAGAATCTTTGTAGAAATATGTCTGTAATGGAGGGTTCTGCCCTCTGTGTCCTGGTCACATCCTGCAGGAATCACACTTGGAGCAATGCAAGCTTGGTCTGAGGGAACCTGCACTGCCCCTCCTGCCAGGGGCCTCTGTGCAGCCTCCTGCTTGGCTGATGCAGTTTATCGAACAGCAGCTTCAAATCAGGTTGTTCTTTAGAAAAAAGCAGATCTAGGTCAGTTTTCCTGTTTGTTTACAGATGATTTGGATGTCAAATATGCAATATGAATAAGAGATGCTCTCCTACATGCCAGGCATGTGCTGGGAATCTGTGCTTTGAGAGTACTTGTTCCAGCACTGAGATTCTGTAACAGAATCACAGCAAATTCGGGTGGCAGAACTGTCCTTGCCTTCCTTTAACAGGTGCACAAGGGGGGAGATGGGACCTACTTTGTCAGTAAAACAAGCAGAAACAATTCCAAGCAAATATTTGCTTAAATGCTAATTTAGCATCATTTTTTATTTAGTAACGTGTAGGATTTTTGTTTGGCTTTAGGAAACGCTGGAGTTTAATTGCACCTCTGCAGTGCTTCAGGATTTTAAAGCACGTGGTGCCAGTGTGGGTAATTAGTAGCTCTGGTGAAAAGCAACTAAAGCCACAAAAACTGGATTTTCCTAAGAATTTTAGTTAGATTAGTTAGAAGTTTAGTTAATTTAAAAAAAAAAAAAAAGTCTTTCCTTGAGATGTTTCAAGTGTTGAGGGATTTAGGGATAATTTCTTCTGATACATTTATATGAAAAAACCTGGGTTTGGCCATGTTTTAGGAATTCTTGATACTGTGTCATATATTTCAGGGAATTAGGCACATAAAGGGAAGAATGTGTTGCTGCTCTTTGTGATCCTGGTGGCTGAGGCCCTGCTGCTGGAGGTTGTCTGGGGCTGTAAAGAAGGAAACAGTTCTTGCTTTTAGTAGTTCATCCTCTGGAAGAGCAGCCTGGTTTCCCTCTTCTCCACTGCCTGCAAATGGAATCTGTAGCAGGAAAATAGGAGTTTTGTGCCTTCTGTTCCATGGTTTTGCACAGACACAGCATTATCTCCCAGGAAGGTGCATAGATGTTACTTTAACTATTTAAATTTGGGCTCATGGCCTTGAGGTTTAATCCCTGATGGGATGTGCTGCTGTTTTTGCTCCTCTTGTCCTTCTAGGGTGCCTTTTCCCCCCCTCCATGGCTGCCCGGTGTCCTTCTGCTTTTCCTTTGGAGATAAAAGCCAGCACTTTCAAAGGCAGTGCTTCTCTCTGGACAGCAGTGAATACAGGGATTGGGAAAACGTTCACGTGGAAGAATCAGAATCCCCCTGGCAGTGCTGGCTGCCAGGAAAAGGCCGTGTGAGCTGAGTTCAGTGGGACAGGCAGGGAAAGGCCTCAGTCGTGTCAGTGCCTGTCCTGACATACAATCTTACTTTGTTCCTGGGGTAGTCCCTAGGATGGCTCCATAGGGAAGGGGCTGGAGCCCCAGGAGCGGCTGAGGGAGCTGGGAAAGGGGCTCAGCCTGGAGCAAAGGAGGCTCAGGGGGGACCTTGTGGCTCTGCACAACTCCCTGACAGGAGAGGGCAGCCGGGGGGGTCGGGCTCTGCTGCCAGGGAACAGGGACAGGAGGAGAGGGAACGGCCTCAGGCTGGGCCAGGGGAGGCTCAGGGGGGACATCAGCAGGAATTGCCCCATGGAAAGGGTGCTCAGGCCTTGGCAGGGGCTGCCCGGGGAGGTTTGGAGTGCCCACCTCTGGAGGTGTCCAAGGAAGGGCTGGAGGGGGCACTCAGAGCTCTGGGCTGGGGACAAGGTGGGCATTGGGCACAGCTGGGACTTCATGGGCTGGGAAGGATTTCCCGATGTGGGNGGGCTCTGCTGCCAGGGAACAGGGACAGGAGGAGAGGGAACGGCCTCAGGCTGGGCCAGGGGAGGCTCAGGGTGGACATCAGCAGGAATTGCCCCATGGAAAGGGTGCTCAGGCCTTGGAACTGCCCAGGGAGGTTTGGAGTGCCCATCCCTGGAGGTGCCCAAGGAAGGGCTGGAGGTGGCACTCAGAGCTCTGGGCTGGGGACAAGGTGGGGATGGGGCACAGCTGGGACTCCATTGGCTGAGAGGGATTTCTCAATGTAGAATTTGTGTGATCCTGGGATTCTGTGTGATTCTGCCTCCAGCAGCTGAATGAAGCTGCTTCAAAGCAGAGTTCAGCTTGCTGTGAGCTCACTGGAGATCCCGGGGGAGCCGTGCCCTCAGCCAGGCTGAGCTGTCACTGCCCCACAAACCACAGATCCCGCAGGGAGTGAGTGACCCACGGATCCCACAGGGAGTGAATGACCCCATGGAATGGCTGATAAACAGGCAATGGG
Organism: Oreocharis arfaki; assembly: GCA_013398015.1. Lineage (NCBI taxonomy): Eukaryota > Metazoa > Chordata > Aves > Passeriformes > Paramythiidae > Oreocharis > Oreocharis arfaki. The sequence continues at coordinate 203,563 of VZRR01027744.1, read as the reverse complement.
CTGCTCTCAGGAAGGTCAGGGAATTCAGTGACACAGACACTGTGCTGACACAGGCAGTCAGGTTTTCAGTCACTGTATCTAGGGAGCACAATCTCCATAGAATCCCAGAATCCCAGACTGGTTTGGGTTGGGAGGGACCTTAAAGCTCATCCAGTGCCATCCCTGCCACGGGCACGGACACCTCCCGCTGTCCCAGGCTGCTCCAAGCCCCGTCCAGCCTGGCCTTGGGCACTTCCAGGGATCCAGGGGCAGCTGCAGCTCCTCTGGGCAACCCTTCTCTACCCTCCCAGTAAGAACTGGTGGCTGACTGGTGATGGATCATGCAGGGCTCAGTACTTGGGCTGTTCCTGTCTGCTTTATCATAATTTATTCCCGTTCTCTGGAGTAAATGGGAAAGCACAAGCAGCCATGGGAAAGAAACACCATTAGCAGGTTTATAGTTCAGTGCTCCCTCAGGCACTCGGCTCTCGTGTGTGGAAGGGCACTGCAGGGTCAGATCCAGCTTTGTGTTGTGAGCTGCCATCAATGTATAGATTTTGTGAATTAATCTCCCTGCTTCCTGAGCTGTCTTTAAATGTCTTTACAATTGGAATTCTCTCTGGATGCTGAAATGGGGTGAGATGTAACAGATTGGTTCGGTGGCTCCTCCTCCAAGCCCAGCCCCCGGAGGAGTTTGCTCACTTGTGTCTGTCTCGTGATAATGTCGATCTATTTTTTGTCTTCTGCACACAAGGCACAAAGCAGGTGAGCCAGTAACTTTCCTGGCCACCCCAGCTTTTGCTTTACCTACTTTTGCAATATGTTCTGGAAGACATTTAACCATGTTCCCTTTCTCTCCCCTTTTCAGCTCAGAGACACTAATGACCCGCTGTTTTTATGGAACCTCACTACACTGCCACGAAGAGCACCAGCTCATCAGGACTGAGAGAAATCTGAGACTGACTTGTCCTATTTTTCCTCTGAAATCTTCACCAAGTAGTAAACATTTTTTTGAAGGGGAAAGGGGGTAAACGATGTTAAAGCTCCCCCTCGCACCGTTAGGGCACCTGTACCTAATGTACATTTTCCTTAAAATTTAAAAAGATGCTAGGAAATATTTTATAAAACTTTTTTGCAATAAATGACGCATGAAATTCTGAAAGACTCTATGACACTTACATGCAAGGAACCACTTGAATTATTAGGATGAAGACTCACTGCAGATAACTGGGGTTTTTGTAATGTGACAGTCACGTTTGTATGTTTTGAGAGGTGCCAGTGACGGAGCCAATTTGCCTGGGAAGTTGACTGTAACTTTTGAACTTTTCTTTTAATTCTTGACTTTAGCATTGCAATTTTCCATTCTCTGAGGCTTAGTTAGTATTTAGTGCAGGTGTTAGCAGAGCTGTGATCTGTGATCAAAGCATGTCCGAACCCAGTTGTATTGTGAAATATGAACAGTCCTGCTATTTGAGACCAACATTTCCCATAGAGGTGATGGAAAGGACAGTGGCCACAAACTCCATGGATCTCTGTTTTATGGGAAAGCTCCTTCTGTGTGAATATGGTTGCATTTTATTTATGCTGTTGTAACACTTAGGGAACTGAGGGTTGTGGAATAACCTTGAGAGGGGCTACGAGGCAGAGAGCAGCATTTTGCTTTTAATCCTATAACAGGGTGGGAATCATGAATGGAGAGTGATTCAATGGGATGGCATTTCTATTTCAAATCATGGGTTATTTTTTCCTTTTGACATAAATATTTTTCAGATAGGTAACTAGTAGAGAGCAAAGGTTTTATTAGAGTTTCTGATGGTTGTTGATCCGAGTTGTGTTGACTTCTTTGAAAGCTGTAAATCAAAAAAAAAAGAAACCCACTGGGTTTTATCCATTTTATTCCCCTCCCACAAAGGTCTTGGGTAAGACTGACTTCAGTGGAGCTTGGGAATGCTGGACACGCTGCTGAAATCTTGAGTTATTAAATATTAATTTATTTGTCACTAATTATTTCCATTGTGTGCACACTGTCTCGGCAGAACCATTTCTTTAAAGTTCTTAGCAGGGGATTTATTGTGTAACCTGGGAAAATAAATATTTGTTTTGAAGAGATGAAAATGTGCACATAATCTACTAAAAGTCAAATTTCTGTTTCTATAGAGATGAAAAGACTTGTAGAAAACTCTTTTCCTCCTTGCTGATATCCTGATTCAATTGGAGAAAATAGAATGTCTTTGTCTGGATCGTTTAAAACCAGAGGGACTTTTCCAAGGGGCCTCTGCGTCAGCACAAAGACAATTTCTTCGTGTCTGGAGCCTGAATGAACCACATGGAATTTGAAGTTAGGACAACTCTATCATTGGCAACAGGTTTATACTTGTTAAACAATCGGAGAGGGGGAAGGGAAAGGCTGGGACAGGGCCCCGAATCCCAGCCAGGCCCATCAGGGATTCACACACCGAGTGTGTGGCAGCTCGTGCTTTGTGCTGGTTCAGTGTCTGCTTTTCAGAGCTAAATTCTTTATTTATGAATGCAGAAATTGAATATTCACTACCTACTTTTTAGAAACAGGCTGTACGATGCTGTGCAGTGCGTTCAAATGGTACCGTTTGCCATAACGATTTCATCCCAAACGACAACCTTTTTTTTTAATTTGGATGAATATTTGTTCTACAGTGCTTTTCCTTTTCACCAGTGGAAGAGGCCCAGCAGTCTGGTCCTGCTCAAGGCCTGAGATGTGACTAGAACTGAAAGATTGAGACATGTGAATGAGGAAAGGGGTGCCTTGGTGCCGGGTCCGTGCCAGCCTTTCACCTCCGCTTGGATTGACGATGGATGGGGGCTTGGCCTAGTCAGGTACATTTTCCCCCACCACCCCCCAAAAAACCAAACAGAAAAGCCACCAAACCACATGGCACAAACCAGTTTCTGCTCAGGAAAAAGGCCCGGGACTGTGGTGGCAGGGTTGTTGCACATGGGATTGAGGAGTGCCTGCTGTTGTTTTGGAAGCCGGTAGTGCCTGGCTGTGCCCCCGGATCTCCCAGGGCTCTCCTTCCCTCCCCTCCCCTCCCTGAGCACAGCAGCTGAACCAGGAGGGGTTAACCCAAGGGATGCAGGTGTGCACTGGAGAATATGGGTATAGAGCAAATAGCATCCAAGGGAGCTCATGTCTGCCTTGCTTTTCCCAGCATTGCGTTGGAAACCGCGTTTTCATTTGGAAATGAACTTGTCAGGGATATTCTAATGAGAGAGAGTGACAGTAATGTATTGCTTTTCACTTTTTTGCTTTAGTTGCTTAATATTTAAGCTTTGCTCCGTGCTACCTTCTTGTCTGTATATTGAATGGTCACTATGCCTCTTTCATTTTGTAGACTTGAATGAGGAAAATCTGATTCACCCTTTAAGGTTTGCTGAGAAGTAAAAATGATAAAGAATGTTGTGTAACATTTATTCAAATAAAGCCTTGATTTTTTTCAGTGCTCTTTTAAAGGGAAATAATGTTTTGATGTCTTTAACTTTCTTGCTTTGTTAGTACTTGACCCCAAAGCCTTTGGTTTAATGTCAAAAGTGGTTTTTCTGGATTAAACAAAGATTAAACAGGTTGCTGGTCCACTGCTGGAATACCATCACGTGGACAAGTCTCTACCTAACCTCACCTTTCACACTGGCTGAAAGATCCCAAGCCACGCTCAGCCAGCTGGATGCTTCCCACAAGCAGTAGGAAAAATTGTAATTAGCAAGAAAAGATGGTGTGGTAGAGACAGATCCAAGGAAGTTCTGGTGTCTCTGCCACAGTCCCAGGAGGAGGGGATGCCATGGGAAGGGGCTCCTGCCCTGGCACATGCGGTCCTTGGGCTGGTTTTTATGGAGTTCTCACAGTTTCAGACAAGTCTTGCCCTCACAGGTAAGTGTAAGAGGGAATTCCTTCATCCTGGGAGGAATGGCCTTGTCCTGAGCTATGTTTCCTTGCCCTGGAGCAGGGATCAGGTGCTGCTGGAGAGGTAACTCGTGTTCCAGAGCTGCATCCCACTGTGCTCAAAGCAGGGCCATGCCAGCAGGTATTTCTCCAAAATATCTGGTTGTGTTGGGTTGATGGCTGGACTTGTGATCTTAAAGGATTTTTCCAAACTTAGTGATTCCATCGATGTGATTCCATGATCCTCTGGAACGGCAGACTCTGGAGTTGCACTTTCCCGTCAAATAGAAGGCAGCATTTATACACATTTTTTCCACTTGCATTTTTTGTTACTGTAAAGAAAGATTCCCTAAGTTGACTTGAGCTCCTGGGCTGAACAAAAAATAAGCTGCTTGAGTAAACTTGATTTCTTGGAAGTTCTGATTTCCGGGAAGCACCGGTGGTTTTATGGCACAGAGTGTTTTTATGGCAGGAGCTGGAGGTACTGATCCTGCTGGGAAGGGGTTGTTGCAGTGACCTGTTGTCGATAATGAGGAATTTTTCCCCAAAATAGAATTAACTGTGAAGTGCTGCTGTTGCTCAGCCTTTGGGATGCTTTGGGAGCGCTGTGACAAACACCCACATCTGGCTGTGGCCCGAGCGCAGCTCCAGCAGATGGTTTTCTTTTCCTTCATGGTTGTTTCTCATTCTGTCGGGATTACAGAAACTCCCATCCCCTTTCTGTCATTATTCCTTCAGCCTTGCAGCAGCTCCTCTTGAATTGGCGGTCCTCATTAGGCTGGGAAATCCTGCTGAAATGTAATTGCTCGCTAATGGCTTTTCCTTTGTGACACGGAGTTGGCAGCAGCGCTGTGGGGACGGAGCCACGAGAGAGGTTGGCCGGGCAGATTTCAGAGCTCTGCAATTACTCCGTGGATTAATCCTCACTCCAGTGGTTGGCAAAGGGATAAAGGTGACCCAAGTGAGGCCAGGCCCACACAAGGCCCCTCTCATGGCGTTTGCTGCTGTCCCCGAGCATCAAAAGGGCGACGCTTAATGAGGGCAAAAGTGCAGCTCTGGCGCGGAGGGTTTGGAGAGATTCCCATCCAAAGTGTGAGGGATCGGAGTGTAGATCTTGCAGGGTGACACCAACAGGGACATTCCTGAAGGGAATGGTGGCTCGGTGGCAGTGACGTGGTGAATTCTCTCTGTCACACGCTGCGGATTTTGGAGCATTTGGGGTGAGGCCGCCGGGCCCTGCCTGAGGCGCGGCTGGGCCTGAGGGACTCCCCATTCCCTCGGCGCTCCCTGGGCTCATCTCCTGCGTTATGGAACGTGTCAGGCTGCCGGGTTTGCATGGAGAGGCCCTTCTGTGCTTGAGGACTTTATGGAAAGCTGGGAATGCCCCAGGCTGGGAGGATTCCGTGGCAGGTGAGGTGTGGTTGGGTGCTCAGAGCTCATCCCTCTGCTCCAAGGGAAGCAGTGCCAGTGCCGAGCCCCCCGGGGCAGAACCAAGCCCTTGGCACCAACTCCCCCTCGCTGCCGTGGCTTTGTGTCCTCCTCCTTTGTCCTTGCTCCAGTTGTTTTGGGATTCGTTCTCCCCGTCGCCTTCCAGGGGCAGAGCAGGGAGCCAGGAAAAGGCTCCTGTTGTTTGCTGGGTCATAGTGTGGGGTTTATTCACATTCCATATCCGGCTTTTATGGTTCTGCTCCTGCTTTTCCTTTGAGTGTCTCCGTGCTCTTTGTTTTGCCTCCCTTGCTGGGTTTGCAGCACAAGCCGTGGGTGCTCCATGCTCGGCAGACTGGACAGCCCTGCAGAGGTTTTTAGCATGTCCTGCATTTGAGGTAAATATTCCAAGCCCAGGAGGGGCAGTTCTAATTCTGAAATCCAGATTTTCAGCTGAGCTCCGCATCTTAAGAGCTTGGGGACTGGAATTTCTGACTGTGGTTGTCCTGGTCATTAAATATTAATTAAGTGAGGCTGTTCCTGCTGGAGGGCTCATCCAAACACTGAAGGCTCTGAGCTGTCAGGGTAAGGGGCTGGAGGCTCCAGAGTGTTCAGGGATGGATACTGGACCATGCTAAGGATAAGACCCCAGGAATGCTGGCACTGCTCAGATGGATGGGGATGATGCTTCTGTGATTCACTCACTTGGCTGTGAGTGAAAAAGGCAGCATTGGGCATGAGCTGTGAGAGCAGGACTGGGGGGGTTGGACTTCACACCCCTCTGCATTAACACTGCAGGATCCCGTCAGGAGCCATCAGCTGCATCTTGGCTTGGAAAAGCTGCTGCTGGCTCCAGGTTCCATGGCCTCAGCTGCATTCCAGCTGGGAGCAGGGACACAAACATGTGTTGGGGCACAGCGAGAGCTGTCACTTCAAGGGCAGCTCAGGGGCTGGAGCCGTGGGCAGGAAATCTGTGAGCTCCCAGCCTCCTCCTCTCCCTAAATTCCCAAATACTGCAATTCTTCCTCCCTCAGACAGTGAAGTGCGCCACGACAGAGGGTCACAGCCGAGGGAGCTCATGGAAATAGGACAAATGCAATTAGAAAAGCCCTGGCCCCGCTGCCTCTCCAGGGACCTGCTGGGCACTCGCCAGCACCACTCAGGAATACACTTAGGAAGCTCTTCCAGCAGCCACCGCCCAGACGAGATAACAGCATTTCCCCTTCTTCCTGACATCCCTGTTCGTGACATCCCTGTTCCCTGGTGTGTCTGCAGGCAGGGGGGTGCTGCAGTTCACTCACCAGAGACAGGAACAAAACCCCACTGGCCAGTGTGTGCTTATCCCAGAAGAACAGGCACGGCTCCCTCCCGGATCCTTCCCAGCTCCTTGGCTGCCAGGGGGTCAGTCCCTGGTCAGCAGCTGCTCCTGGAGCCGATGGACACCAGGCAGGCAGTCCTAGGAGCCAGGAGCAGAGCACTGGGCCCAGCCAGGCCAGGAAAGGCAAACCTAATCCTGCTGCATCCCCTTAGGGAAGGCAGGATTTGTAAATTGTCTCCTTGAGAAACAACGGGTGAGAAATGTGCTGTTCTGGGGACTCCAGGCTGCAGCTGCAGATGGTTTCCAATTGGGAGATTCCCACTGAATGTGCAGAATCAGGAAAAAAAGGGGTTTATTTTAATTTTCAGCCGATTTAGGGCCTTTAATCTTTGTCAGGGTAGGCAGTGATGCCTCTGGCTTAGTGCCACGATTCCTGTGCCAAGGGCTGCCCAGAGCCCCCCCAGCAGCGACTCCCCAGCAGTCGCAGCCCTGCCCGGGGTGGGAAAAATGAAGTTGCTGAGCAAGAAAATGTTGGGATTCATCCAAACAGGGAAAGCTTGTGAATGAGCAACGTATGAATGCTGCACATTAAATGTGCCCCAGCGCATCTTTGCCCACGTTGGAGAGGAGGCACTGGGATATAATTGGTTCTTGGCTGCAGCAGTAATCCCTTGGGAATAACACAGCTAATTAAAGCCTAGGAACTGGTGACCAGCAGCTTCTCCTCTCTCCCTGGCTGGGGCTGTGCTAATCAGAGGCAGGTAGATCCCAGGAAGTTTTGTGCTAATCAAGGAGGGAAGGATTGGCCTTCAAAGCTCAGTGCTTTGCCAAATCCTGAATATCCCAAGGGAGGAGCTGGGGGGGATTTTGGATCCCACTCAGCAGGAGGGATTGGCCGTGCTGGGCCTGTGTCACTCCCACGGACCCTTCCCTGGAGTGTGGTCTCCAGCTACCTCCCTTGGGGCTGGGGTTGTGGGAGACAGAGGTGAAGATGTGAACCGGGGAGCTGCTTTTTTATCTTTTAAGAGATGTTAGATGCTCCAAATCTTTGGTGGGATTGAGGGAATTGCAGGTGTTCAGCTCCTCTGAGGGCCCGACCCTGGGACTCACAGGCAGGACATGGAATGAGCTGTTCCAGGCCAGGTTGGATGGGGCTTGGAGCAAACTGGTCTCTGGAAGGTGTCCCTGGTCTCTGGAAGGTGTCCCTGGTCTCTGGAAGGTGCCCCTGCCCGTGGCAGGGAGTGGGACTGGATGAGATTTAATGTCCCTTCCAGCCCAAACCATCCTGGCAATCTGTGATTCCCTGAGATCTAAACCTCGGCCCATCTGCAGCCAAAAGGATTAAAGTCTCTGAGGGGACAAACAGAGAAGTGAGTGAGAGCCTCTGCATAAAACAGAGACAAATCCCAGTGGCAGTTCTGGCATCAGAAATTTGAAGGTCTGAGCCACAAGTGTTAGGGAAATCCTGGAGAAATTTCTTTGTAGGGAGAGACTTAACCCAGCTCATGGACAAGACCAACATTCCCTTGATTTCTGTGCAAACACCTCAGGGGAAAGGGCAGGTACTGAAAGGTTTTGTGTTTGGCAGGCAAAGGAAGGAGGAGCAGAGGCGGGAGCTGAGGAGGGACAACTCCAGCTGGAAAAGAGGCACGTGCTGGTTACCAGGAAGGTGAGTAACTGTTGGAACAGCTGAGCAAGGAACTGCTTGGTTTAAGAGCACTTATATTTAAAAGATTATGTTTCATAAAAGTTTTTTCCTATTAGAGGTTGTAAATCCAACGTGTGACTCAAAACTTCCCTGGCACTCCCTGAGCTGTGGCCAGTGGCACCAGGAGGAAGCACCAGTTATTCTACTGGTGGCAGCTCTGAGGACTAGTTTAGACATAAAAAACCACTTAAAAATCAAAAGCAAAATACATGAACCTGTTCAGGATTTGGACAATGCAAAAGGACTTTCAGACAATTAACTGGAATTTTGCCTAGAGGGGAACTTGCTGTCCTGGCAGATAACACCTGCCAGAGGTTTCTGGTCCAGCTGGAGAGCGGCACTGAGGAGGGAGGGATGGCCTGGAGGTCTGAGTCCTCAGTACCAGTGGGCCCAATTCCCAGTGACTTTCACACAATCCAATTAAATTACAAACACTAATCAGCTGCAGTCCTGCTTCCTGTGCCCTTCCCTTCATTGGAAAACTACAGGTGCACATCAGGCATCTCGCAGGGGAGTTGCACAGTGATTTGATGATGTGTTTGCACAGCAGGTAGGAAATTCAAAAGCTTTGTTGTGCTTTTATTTCCCAGAAATTCCCCAGGCTCCGGCTGAGAAGGAATATTTGCAGCTCCCCAGGCCTTCAAAGAGGTGAAGCAGGAACAGAATGGAAGGAACAGAACTCGTTCTGAACCCCTGAAGCAGCAGGTTGGAAAAGGCCACTGGTGTAACTGGGCACAAGAGCCACCCACGGGTGAGTGACACTGCACACAGTGTGGGCAGGGACAGAAACCCACTGGTCAGAGCAAGGGGGTTTTAAAGAATTGAAAAAAATTACAATTTAAAGCATCCAAGGCAGTTCTAAAGTGGTTCCATCTTTGTACCTGCCAGAGGTGTGCTGGGATGTTGCAGGTGAGTGGAACCAGGGCCCAGCTGGTGATGCAGGGCTGGTGCTGGGGCCTGACCAGGCCCAGGTGCCCCCTGAGCCCAGCCCAGCCCTGCCCAGGGCTCCCTGCAGCAGCCTGGACACCTCTGCTCTGCAGAGCTCCAGGTTTTAGGGAAGATTATTAACATTTCTACTAATCCCAAGCCACTGAGCCTTCCCTGCTGAGCTTGGCTCAGGCAGCAGAGGTTTCACAGCTCATCAGCCCCCCGGGCCCAGCTCTGAACTAAAACTAAACTAAAAATGCAGCAGGACAGAGTTTAACAATCAAAAAAACCCCTGCACAGCTGCAGAGACAAAAATGACATTAAAGCAGCAAACCTGCCATGCCTGGAAAGGCTTCTCCTTTCAGTGAAAGGCTGGAGCTGCTGAATTTCAGACACACAGAGACTTCCTGAAATGAATTGGAGATGACACCCAACAGCCAAGGCAGCCACTGCTAATTTTTTAATTAAATCATGTACTGAAATCTGCATGGAGACAAGTGCAGACTCTGCCTCCAATGTAAACACTTCAGCACTGATAAAACCCAGGAAAACAGGAATTACAAAAGGCACCTTCTCCAAAACCTGAATGAACCACCACAACAGAACATATAAATATATATACATATATTTATATTTCTAGCACAGCCTGGTTTGGGCTGGAAGGGACCTCAGAGATCATCTCATTCCAGAAACACTTCCAAGTCCTCAAGGTCTTTGCAGACCTTTTGCAATCAACTCCTGTGGATCCCTGCAACACGAGTGGATCTTAGATAAGCACATTTCATTTGAAGGTACCTTTACAGAGTGTGTAGACAGAGAGGGAGGCACAAAATGTCATTGTTGCCTTCAGAAAAATTCATACCAAGTAAACAAACTGCTGGAAGGGTGGCATGGAGTTAAATTACAACATTGCTGCAAGCAGGGCCAAAAAATCCCAATGAATGTCCTGCAAGGTGTTATTTGTGGGACCTTTCACAACAAACCCACCTTGGGGAGGGCTCAGTCCAGGCAAGAACCTCACAACCCAAAGAGCAGAAGTACCAAGCCTTTATTACAAGATCCATGATTCCAGGGCAGAGCTGTGCCCCAGGGGTGCCAGTCCCACCCAGCTGAGGGTGGAGCAGTGCTGCTGCTGGATTTCCCCATTCCCAGAACACCACCAGCCCTGGTTCCAGCCTTTGGATTCCCCTGAACTGCTGCTACCATTGTGCAGCCAGCCCTGAGTGGGCCAAACCAAGGAACTGCCTCTTGGGAAAGCCAAACACCGCAAGGGAAGGGGGGAAAAAAAAATTAAAAAAGAATAAATCACACACTGGACACAGTTAGCACTATGAGAAGTCAAATGAGTTGCTTTACATCCACATTGAGAATAATTTCACAAGCTGGGAAATGAGTTTGCTGAGTCTCCTCTTCCCCTGGGGGTGGAGGGTGTTGGTTTGCTAGGTCCTGGCCCGGGATGTGCAGCGCCACACGGAACCCACGTTATCTGTTGTTGTTGGGGTTTTGAACAAAATTGATGGAGTAGGAGCCAGTTGAGGAATCCTGTTTGATCTGGAAGTTCTCTGTTGACAGGCCAAAGGGGCGCAGGACCATATTGCCCAGATCCTTCAGTTTGCCTGCAAGGACATTCCAAGAGAACACGGTGAGAGCTGAGCAGAGGGAAAACTCCCATGGAATTACACCCAACTCCACAGCCCAGCCCTGCTGATTTATCCTTCACAGGTAAATGCTGAGGAGATCTCTGCGTTTGGTTAATGTTTAGGCTCTTAGCAGGAATTAAAAATCATTGTTGAAGATCCACAAGGTACGAAAGTTAATAAAACTCTGTCAGTATGTGGATCACACTTGATTTCTGACTCTGGAAAATGCATCTTGCTACAGCTATAAGAGGGGAAGGACAACCAAAGGACATCCTTTAAAAAAATCACATCTAGAAATTACAGAATGGATAAACTGCAACAGGAAGCAGAGGTAACAGCTTCACTGCTGGCTGCACACAAACCCCTGGCATGACAAGACAAAGGAAGAAGATGGCCAGTTTTCCAAGAAAAACATTCTTTTCCTCCTGGTTTCAATGCAGAATTGTAGATTTCCCAAAGAAAAAGCAGAAGTTTGGACAAGTGGAAGCTCCCCAGCACTGCATGGATTTGGGGCTTTATGATAATTCCACCAGCACATCCCAGATCACCTTCCTGCTCTCTCCCTCCCCAGCCAGGCTCTGGGGCAGCCACACTGAATTAATTGTTAATGAGGCAGAAGAAAGCCTTGGCTTTTCCGGGCACTCCAGCCCCGAGCTGCTGCTGCTGTCCTGGCACACACAGAGCCAGCATTGTAGGGAGGCTCTGTCTCCTCCTCCCCCAGCTCCTTTCAGCCCTAAATTAAGGGCTGTAGTGAACTCCAACCCCCTCCTAAAGAAAAGCTTCCTCAGAGCCTGTGCTGGGAGGAAGGAAAAGGCACCACGTGGAGCTGGGACTCAGCTGCAGAGGCTGCCCAGCCTCCAACACTCTCTGTCCCCAAGCAGGGTCACCCTCTCCTCCCTCTGCCCTTATTCTCACACATTTTGCTCTTTTTCTTTCAAACACACACTGTTTATTTTCCACCTGCAAGTCCAGCACATTCAGGTTCTTCACCAAAGCAAATGTTCAGGGGTTAACAAGAAAACAGAACTGTAAAAATCAATTTAGGGCTCAGAAGTCTGTGATTCATTACTCACCTAAACTGCAATTTAACACCCTATTGAAAGAGGCAGATGCAGGAAAAGATTACTCACAATTTACATTAAGATGTAACAGCCAAAATTAATTGCTATTCAGTCTTTCTGGCAATAATTCTGGCTTAGCTGCTGGTGTTAATGTGAGGTTTGGAAGTTGAAAAGCTCCATCTTGCTCGTGTAAAGAGCTCTTTTCTCCAAAAAGACAAATTTCCTGATGAGGTCTCATCTCTGTGGAACTTTTTATATTACCAACATTTTTAAGCAATTAAAAGAGCAAAGGCAAATCTTTCTCCCTTCCCTAAATGGTAAATGAGGGCTGAACTGTAACTGTAATTTGGCTCTGGTTTAACTATTTAAAATCACCTTGTGCAGGGTTGGGGTTTAGCAGCTCAGCTGCAAACACAACATAACTGTCAATATAAAAAAAACCCCAACCAAACCCCATAATTCTTTAGGCACAAAGCCTAATAAATATCCCTGCTGATCTCAGGTAGCTGGAAAAATCTCTTTTTGGCAGGAAGGCCCAGGTGAGGTGCTCTGGCCCCCAAACTGCTACAACCATTCCAAAGTTCCCCTCTCCTCACACCCTCTCCCCAAAGGAGTGGTCCCAGATATCACAATAAATTATAGAAGTCTCTAAACAAGACTGGAAATCACTGGCTTTAAGGAGAGAAATACAAAAAACTGCCCCAGAAAATGGTCATAGTTCACATCCTCAGTCACTGAGGCAGAGGATGCCCATGGAAGCACAGAGGGAAAAACCACTTGGATTTCAAAGCTCCTTCCCAAGGCTGCTCCAAGTCCAGCTCTCTTTGATGTGAACTCAGGGGTCACTTCATCCTGAGCAAACTTCAGTGGCAACTGAGCTGATGGAAAACATGGAAGTGACTGAAATACAAATGTCAGCCTTGGAAAAGGGAGGTCCTTGAGGACACACAGCACCAGGGGGCTTGGCTTGGCCACAAACCACGATTTTTCTGGTGACATCAACCTCAGCAGTCACATGGGCCAGCACTTGCACACAAGGGAAATCCAGGCAGGAATGTGGGCTCTGGGATAGTTACACACAAGCACTGCACAAGGGGTTCAGCCTCTGACAGAAACCGCAGCCCTGGGAAACAGGAGGCACACTTGGGAAGGAGGAGGATGCACACAGGTTCTGTGCTGTCCTACCCTGCTCTCAGTCTGGCTCTCCAGCTGCTGGAACTCCCTGTGTGACATCACTGAGAAGGGATTTCTTCCTCCAGAATCCCAACAGAAACAGTCTGAACTGGTTCCCAAAAGCCCAGCTCAGTTTTGAAATCCCAACTGCCACTTCTAAGGCATTAACACTGTTAAAAGAGATCCCATCTAGTCTGACATCCAGGAAAAAACCAGCAGTGCAGAACTAGGGTTGGATTTACTGTTCCAGTCAAATCCCTTGTGATTAGTGAGGCCCTTTAGAGTTCAGCAAAGATCAGGAATTATTTTCATATTACTTCGTGCTGAAACACATCCCATGTCCTACCAATGGGCCTGATCCTTCTGGAGATTTTCTGAATTTGTCATTTATTTATTTATAGCCCTATCACCCTTAACCTGCTTTATTTAGGGCTTGTTCTCAGCACAATGGGGGAAGCAGACTCTGATCCTGTAAAGCTCTGCAAAGCCCCACTGACACTTTGCTAGGTCACAGCAGAACAAAGCCAGAGCAAATCAGAGGCTGCAGAGCTGGAAAAGAAATTATAGAAAAATATCAGCATAAGCTGAAACAGCCTCTTCTTCCCAAGAATACCAAGAATATGTGTGAAAGACAGGCTGAGTCTGCTTAACCTGATTTTCTGCAGAACAGGCAAACACTGCCTTAGGAAATGTAATTCACTCCTGGTGCTAACCCTGGGTAGGTCCAATTCAGCCTCCAACCAAACAGCAGTGAAATGCTGAATAAATAAAGGCAAACATGAACACTTGGAGGTCTCTGGGCTAGAAGTGCTACAGAAAGAATCACATTTATTTCTTTAGCCCCCAGATCAAACATCCCCAGTTATTCCAGCTGGGGGAGTTCCTTCTGGTACAGGTTTAGTGAAAGCCCTGGTTTATCCCTTTCATGGGAATGTTTGCTTTGAGGGTTTATTTGCAGGGAGAAAGGGCCGAGCAGTTGGGTTGGGTCAATTTTCTCCAGCTCTTACAAATATGAAATTGTTTTAGAAGGTTTCAAGTTTTCTTTCCTTAAATGGAACTAATGGCCTTTTCTGCATGGAAGAATTCCTTGTCTCCAATTTACTGTAGGTGAAACCAAGCAATTGAGAAATACAAAGAAATCAGGAGTTTTGTTTAACACTGAACAAATATTTCCTTTCAGATTTACCTCCTTTAGATTTTATACAAGAGATTCTACTCCTGCATTTTTTTCTAGTGGCTTATGAAGATTTTTATGGAAGTACATGCTACTCACCCAGCATTTCTTTCTTTAAGTTTTCATTCCTCTCTTCAATTTGCTGTGGTAATCTCTGTGGAGAGAGAGAAAAAATTGGAATCAGATCCCAGCTTTCAATAATGCTCCCAGTTTGGACATCAGCAGTGACAGAGACACAAATCCTGATGTGCAGCTCCTACTCCAGACTCTGAACACTGCTAATCCAGAGACTCAGCATTTCCCACTCCAGGAATGTCCTTATGGACACCTATTTTTATCTGGTGCCTATGATACTTACCTCAAAGCACAGCTTCTTCTGGGAAATCACTTTATCTGCCCTAAAATCCCTCAAAACCTGTGTGGAAGCTGAAATTCTCCCCACAGTTACACACCTGTGAAAAACCAAACCTAAGCATTGCTTCCATATAATGAAACTTTCTGGGGAAGCAGCAATAGGGATGATTTGACCACAAAACATGATAATTCCAAACTGGTTAGTCTGGCATGGAAAAAGTCAAAAATAACTGAGGATTGAAATCAGAACCCCAGCTCTGCACTCCTGAAATACAAACAGTGCTCAAATATTGGAGCAGGTACCAAATCAGGAATCAAAGAACTACTGTGCATTTCATATTTTAATCTGTCATTTAACAGGGTCATGACATTCCCTAGAGCAGTGTGAGATCATTCCTGTGGGCAGGGAGGAGGGAGATTTGCTCTAACTGTGAATGAAGCCAATTTGCAGATTTTCTTGAGGCATCATTTCCATTGCCAGTGAGGGGGAAAAGATCCTGTGATATTCCTGCAAAGCAGAGACACTTTTACCTTACAACAGAGCAAAGCTTCTCAGCCTCCTCCAGGTTAGAGATGTAACCAGGTATGGGGAGTCAACAGCTGAGCTCTTTTCTCCATTATTATGAAATTTAGAGATTTATGAGGAATATTTGAGAAGTGTAAAATTATAGCTGTCAGGATTTCCTGAACAGGTTTTCAAGAAGGGAGTTCCAAGCTTCAGTCTCAATAGTTTGCTTCTCCCCTCAAACCTGACAAGGAGCAGCTCAAGGCAGAACAGACCAAATGCCAGTGCAGGGTACACTGAGGGCATTTTGTCCAAAGGGTTCTGCAGCCAAAGGCTCTGCCTGGCCAAGGGAGGTCAGGGAGCAGGAGGGGGGAGGAACCCCAAGCTCTGCACTGCCCAGGCACAGAAATCAGGAATAAACACTGAGCATTGTGAACTGTGCCTGAAGGATGGCCAGAGGAGCAGCAGCACTGCTGGACATTCCCTTCTGGGGCTGGGCAAGGGCTCTTCTGTGGGATTATCAGGGGCACAGTCCCTGAGAGAAAATTATGGCTTTGCAGAGGTGCAAGGACAGTGTTTGTACTTCCAGGGGTTCCAAACAACCTGAACAGAACCAGCCACTCCTGAGGGTCTGGCTCAGAATCCTGGATTATCCTGAGTGGGAAAGGACCCCCAAAATCATCCAGACACCTGAACAATCCCACCCTGGGCATCCCTGGGGGCCGTGTCCAAACGCTCCTGGAGCTCTGGCAGCCTCGGGGCCGTGCCCATTCCCTGGGGAGCTGTTCCTGCCCCAGGGGAAGCTCCAGCCCAGCTCCAGAGGCTGCAGGTCCCTTATGGGAGCTCAGCTGTTTAATGGTATCACCCCTCACCACCAACAGCACTCACACAGTTAAGCAGAATATTTTCTGCCATCAGTGCAACTGATCCAGTCCCCCAGGAAATCATTCTAGGCAAGGTTTCTTGCCTAATATGCCATAAAAGCTGTTCCTAATCTGTCACTTACAACACCACAGTGTGGGGAGAAGGGGGGGCAGAATCACTGCTAATGATTTATTTTCCCAAATGGAGACCTAAAACAATTAAGCCTTTCAGAAAGATTTTTGTAACAACATATTTAGAGTGGGCTTGGAGACAAATTTGCAGGTGATGGAAATGATTTTTTTTTTCCTCCTGAGGCAGAATCCGTTGCAGGTTCACTGATGTGAAGCTGAACTAAAATAATGATAAATAAGTTAGGTCAAAGTTCACTGAAAGGCTTAAACTTACCATGCAAGCTTCTCTGGCTTGATGAACTGATGGGTCTTTTTCTAGGACTGCCTTATAATCTTCCAGAGCTTCATCTAATTTTTCTGTTTTTTCATAGAGTTCTGCTCTTCTCAGCAAAGCTCTGACATAGTGAGGGTCTAATTCCACAGCTGGAAAACAAAACCAAAGCCCAGGGGCCCACTTGAAACATTTCTCCACCCCTCAAATGAACTCTGAAGTGTGTATTACATTTGTCAGGATCAAGCAGAGGCACAGCTTAAAGCTAAGTCAGAATTCAGAAACAGCTGCCTGGGACAGTCTCAGGATCATGTTTCATTTAATGTCCACTATCTATGACAGATGGAAGTGATTTATGGTCACAAAGCTTTAAATGTGCAATCCTATCTGTGCAGGGATTCCAAGTGATGCTACAGAAACTTTAAGGACCTGCAAGATGTTTCAGTTTTTGTGTGTTTAGCAAGTGGCTATTATTAGATTGCAGCTAAAGTTAAATATCCCTCCAGACACACACAGCAGGGAAAATCAGCCTTGCCATGCTTATCTCAGTTCAAGTGATTCTCCAGGAGAATTTCTGGAGCTCTTCTGAATTCAATATGGAACAGTCCGGATGGGGTTGGGAATGCACACACACTGATTCCAGCTCTGTGAGCTGGCAGAGGGGCATCCTGACTGAATTCCAGCTTTTCCCCTCCTCATTCCCTTGGCAGCCAGGGCTGTTTGCAGTAGCAGTTCAGACTGAATGCTAAACTCAGCAGTAACCTCCACATGGTAATTCCTCAAGAATTCCTTCACCCATTTTTCACCACAGAAGCAGGGAATGTGAAAGATTTCACCACAGAAAGAAGAAATAGGAAGGATTTTTCATCAAAGAAAGAAGGAGTATGAGAAGTCTGTCCATTTAATAATTACACCCCCATTAAAATGGTTCTGGGGACAATTAAATCTCGGGTTATGCAGGTAGATATTCCAGTTTATTTTCTGGGAAGGACAAAGGCAATGCCACAGACAGCAAGCTGCAGGTGACCGAATTGCTCTGCTGTGCTCCAATCCCTGGGGAGCGTCAGGCCCTGGCAGCTGAAGCCTCCCTGCTCAAAGCACATTGATTCCCTCTAAGCCACTGCAAAATCCAAGGTGTTTTTCAGAAAGCAGCAGCACCAAAGCCAGGCAGAGCCCCAGCGAGAGAGGCCAGGGAGGATTTGGTACCTCCAGGAGCCCTTTCAGCACGCACAGCCTCCCATTTCTGTGCAGGCAGTGCTGGCACACAGCCACTGGATTAGTTCTCTGATTGGTAATTTGGATTTTTTTCCCCAGCTGTCACAGGGAGTTTAACAAACACTCGAGGGTGGGTGAGTGGGTGGAAGCAATAAAGCAAAGCACAGCTGAACTGATTCCACCAGAAGGTGCAGAGAGAGAACTGTGCAGGGCAGGAATAGGGGAACATAAGCCCTGGTGACAAAGCAAAAGCTGTGCAGGAAAGGGGCTTGATAATGCTTTTAACTCTATAAAGCCTCACAGTTCTTTGGAATCTGGGATTAAACCAGGACTTGGGGGGAATGGCAGGTGGAAGTGGGTTTGAAATCACAGGGGTGAGAAATGGTTTCCATAGAAAAGAGTTTCCTATTAAAAACAAGTACGAACTGCAGCCTCACGGCACAAGAGAACAGCAAGTGAATTACTGCAGACAGGAAAGGTTTGCCAGACATTTAACAAAATAAGTAATAGAAATCAGGTGTTTTCTGTTCAATTCTTTAAAGACCTTTATGCCCAAAATTACAGCTCTGCAGTAAAGGCACTAAATGACACAATTTGTGTATAAAAATCTGGCACAAGGGCAGCAGAGAGAGGAAAAAGTACCTTTGGTGCAGTCACTCAGGGCAGCCTCTGTCTTGTCCTAGAACACAAAACAGTCTGTTAGACTGAAGTCATATTTCTCCATGTCCCCAGCCCTGGAGGTGCCCAAGGAAGGGCTGGACGTGGCACTCAGAGCTCTGGGCTGGGGACAAGGTGGGGATGGGGCACAGCTGGGACTCCATGGCCTGGGAGGGCTCTGATCACCTCATAACTGCATCTGTGCCAGCCTCAATCCAGTGTGACACAGAATAAAACCAACACTGACCTGTTTCATTTTGGCAGCAGCTCTGTTTGAGAAGAGAACAGCCCTGTCCTTCTGGAAGCAGGCTGGGCAAATCTGCAGAGCCTTGGTGTAGGAGTCTTCTGCCTCTCCATAGTCTGCAGAGCAACAGGAAAAACCCAAACCAAACCATTTATTTCAAATCACTGAACCCATGGCGGAGGCTCCTTTGGAAACATTTCTCAGTATCTGGTGACATTACACCAGAACCAGTAGCTGCTCTCAGAGAACATTGCTAAGTACATCAATACAATCAATTATTTTAAAATTGACTTAATCCTGCTTATAAAAGCAGGAATATATTCCTGAGCTGAATGCAACAAGTGCAGCAGGCTGTGGATGTCATTCTCACCCCTGAAATGGTTTCTTTCTATTCGAGCAGAGGTGGAATGCCTTTGGATGGAGTGTGTCCTTGACCTGGCCCTGCCCTGTACCTGCTCAGAGCAGCTGCAGGGAGATTTTATGGCCACATCATCCTCAGTGACTTAAATGTCAGAGGGCTTGTCAAGGAGAGGCCAGGGATGAGAGTCCAGCAGATGCCTCAGCCAACACTCCAGGCCTGTGGCTCTCCCGGGCCGAGCAGTTCCCTCCTGCCCTCTCTGATGCCTTCCAGAGCTGGAGGGCATTGCCAGGACTGTGTTCCCTCAGGACACAACGCAGCACCTCCAGCCTCTGCCTGGTCCTCAGGGCACACAGATCCCTCGGCTGTGTCCTGCTGACTGAGGGAAGCAGGAACCTGCATTTCCTGCTTGCTCTGGGAATCCTCCACCCACCAGCAGATTAAATCAAAGGCAGGTGTCAAAACCACTTCCCCCCTTCTGTTTGCTCATTAAAATCAATGTACAAAGGTACAAGGCAGCTACAGAGCCCCAGGTCCTGCATCAATTCTAAGCAAAGCCATCAGCCCAACTCAGAGCCCAGGGGAAGCCCTTTCTGATCAGTGAAAGAAACCCTGGCACTTGGAAGGCAGTCCAAAATCCATGGTTTTGTATGTAAGCACTCAGCTTTCATGGGAATCCTGCTTTAGTATCCAAATCTTTGGGATTTAAACAACTCTAAAGGAGGTCTGGTATCTCTGTCTCTTCTCTAGAGCTGGATGAAAAATGAAAGAGGGGATAAAATCCAACAAGGACTGTGTGAGATCTTCCTCAGGGTTTTCTGCAGCACCACCACGATGGCTCAGTACTAATCTGACATTCTCTAACATCCCCACGGTGTTCAAAGATGATCAACCCACCTCCCTTCTTGAAGTGCTCATTTCCTTTCTCCTTCAGCCCCGTGCTCTCCTTTCTTCTTTTCTACAAAAGAAAACACAATGTCTCAGAGTATTTCACTGAAATGAACAACTAGGTCAGCTGCACTTCCAAATAAAGCATGGAAGGGAAGCAGAATAAAACAACCTGAAGAGTTTTAACTCTACCAAGATCTGCTTGTAGACCCTGTGACATGAAATCCTTTATACATCCATGAAACACTGGAGTGTAACAGCAAGGCAATTAAAAAGCTCCACTTCACAGACACCAGGCTGCAGGGAGAGCATCCATGGAGAATTCCACGCTTTAAACCAGTACATCAGCTTTTAGCTGGCTGTTTGCTTCTCCTTTCCAACTCCATTTAATTCACTCACTGCAGGTCAGCTATGCAGAATATATTGTAAATGTAAAGCCTCAAAAGTTTTGCTTGAGATAATTCCACCTCAGCAATTCCAGTCACATTCAGAGAGGCACAAGGAAAATGTCCAGGGTGAGAAAGATTTCTTAGGCAGAGTGGGTGAAACCCCAGAGCCAGGTTCTTTGTCCAGTGAGAACTGCCCATGTGAGCAGAGCTGTGTTTTCAACCATGAACATCTCGGCACAAGGGGAGGCCACGCTCAGGCTCTCAGCCTGTGACACAGAAAACTCAGGATGTCACCGAGCCATCCCTTCAACCTCCTGACAGTGCAGACGCTCCTGAAACAAAGCAGGGAAAGGCAGGAACATCACAGAGTCATTCTGTGCTACAAAAACCATGGCTGGACCACTGGTTTTCCCCCCAGCACATAAAGGACTTCAGTGGAGGTGTCTGTAAATGACAGATCACCGAGCAATTAAAAAGCCAACAGTAGGAAAAGGAGCAGTTTTCTTTCCTGCAGATTGTGTGAATCAAGGATTAATGCAATTATCAATATCACACAGAACATCTCCTTGGAAACAGCTAAATATAGTACAGTGTGTGGAGCACTGCAGCAGCTCCCAGCTATGCCAAGGAGCTGACAAACAGCTCAAAATCACAGGTTCTTCCTCCTGCTTTTATTGGCTTTGGGAATTGATTCACCTGACCATTGGCACCACCTTGAGAACAGATCGGGCTCAGTGGAAGGACACTGAGTCATGACAAAATTCCACAGCAAAATCTCACCTGACCCCTTTGATAAATGCCCAGACCATCAAATTTGTTCCCACTGCCTACTAAATAGCTTTTCTAATACCCACTGCTGCTCACATGTTAAAGAAACACCACAAAACACAGGGCAGGCAAACCATGTCCAATTGTTCAGGAAGTGCCTTTGCTCAGGGAGGGCTGACAAACCCCCCCAGGTCCTTCCACAACAGCCCAGGGGACTCAGTTGGTGCTTTCCAAACATGAACGTACAAATCCCACACTTCAGGCTGCACGAGAATCCCAAATTCCCTGTGTGGTGCAGGACTCTGCTGTCCTCAATTTTTGAGGGATCAGGCAGAAATTCCTGCCTGGACCCCATAAAAAGGCATTTTGAAATCACCTGCAGCGCACAAAGAGTGAAAATGATCCCAAAATTTCGTGGCACTGAACAAAGCAGCCCCATCTCAGCACAGAGCAGGCCTGAGACGAGGATCCCGCTGGAAAGATCTCCACAGACAACCCTCAGTGAGGGAAGGGCTGCCTGAAACACAAACCCCACTGACTTCATTGCTCATGACCTATTTAGAAGTGGCCTTTCAGTGCCACGAGCTGATTCTCTGCTGCACAGGGTTCAGTTACAGCTCCACAAGAATGAAAGGATTTTTATTATGAACACAATCACAGCATGCTCACACCAGTCCCGAGGCAGAAACCCTGGAATCAAGGGATGCTGGATGAAAAGTTTGACCTGTATTATCAACAGTTTGTTCATTTCATCCAAATCATTAAAAAGTACTACAATGTTTACCCTAATTACTTATTAAATGCTAATACAAAAAGTGATTTGCAGCAAGAAAGCTTCAGAAGAAAAAGCTTTATATTAAAAAAAGGAGTAAAAGGAAAACCAACAAAGTAACAAAGCATTTTTAAGAGCTCTGTGTATGATTTTGCAACTTATTCAGCTCCCTGCAAAGCAGCAATGGTTCAAAACTTGCATTTCTGTGAGAGCCTGACCAACATTTTCAAGATACCCCTGGTTTATGGGTTTCACTTCCAAACTGAGTGTCCAAAGTATTTTTAAAAAGGTGAAGACTGTAGGGTACCTCCTGCACATCAATGGATTTGCATTTCAGGTATGACTGACCAAGAAGCAACACATAAAAGCCAATTCCTCTGGCTCTTCCACCAAATGTACCAGCATGAAAAATGGATGAGCCCCTCACATGCTGAAGGCACTGCCCTGCAATGCCAGCTGGGTGTGAAATAAATACATTATTTATTTCTCCATCCAGACATTCCTTTAACAGAAATTCCCAATGCTGAACAGGGGAAAGGCAACTCTTAGGGCTGAAATTTCCATTCAAGCTGCACTGCTCCAGGGGAGGCTGGGAGAACCTGCTCAAATCCAGGGAAAAACCCCCAAGCACTCCAGCACTGTGAGAGGAGACAGCTCTGCCCTGAGGCTGCTGTATTCCAGCTCCGTGGGGTGAGTGGGCAGCAGCTCCCTGGGACCGAGCAGTCCAGAGGGAAAGATCCCAAGTGACTCGTGAGGGGATCTGCACAACGTCCCCCCCGTGCCCCCAGCACGCTGCTCCAGGACAAGGCTGCAGTGGCTGCAGGGCAGCTGCCCTTCCTTCCCTCCCAGGGAATTAGGGCAGCCTGAATCCTGGAATGCTGTGCCCAGGAAAAGCCATCCCGGCCTGCTCCGTGCCCTGGGGCTGCTCACACACAGCACTGGGGGCAGCCACAACTCCCCAGTTTAGGATTTTCTGCTCTTCAGTGGCAGCAAAATCTGAAGGTTTGGGGAGGTTTTGCAAATTTTAGTAATGCAAAGATGACAAATTCCATGGCAGGCACTGATTTTGATGTGGTTTAAATATTTTTTTATGCCCAGAAGAAATGACTGCATGTAACTGGTGATGATTCTTACAGGATCTGATTTGAAATGTTTAGATTTGGATACTGAATTCAAATCCCAGACTCAGAGGAAATCAGTATTTAACCCAGACCTGGCTGGCAAAGCCAGGGGTGCTGGAGATGATCTCAAGTCATGACAAGGGACAGCCTGGCCTTGTGACAATAAAGTACACACCTAAATCACACACAGCCCCTGCCCTCAGCTGCTCTGCCAAAACACTCAGGGTTAACAAGAAAAGCATGATATAAAATAGAATTTTATGGAATTTATTTATAATTATATTAT
>VZRR01027744.1:147229-173865 GCA_013398015.1 Oreocharis arfaki | reverse complement strand
GTGAGAATAGGTGAAGGCAGGTGAGGGCAGGTGCCTCGTCCCACCCCTGGCCTCTTTCTCCCCAGGGCCGCACTCGAGTAAATTGTCTCTCTCCATGTTTCTTGTTGGCCCCTTCAGGTACTGCAAGGCCACAATTGCATCACCCCAAAGCTTCTCTCCAGGCTGGACAATCCCAGCTCTCCCAGCCTTTCCTCCCAGCAGAGCTCCTCCATCCCTCTGAGCATCCTGGCCTGGCTCCAGCAGCTCCAGGCCCTTCCTTCCTCCAGGGCTGGGGCAGCCCTGCAGGTGGGGTCTCACCTGAGGGGGCACAGGGGCAGAATCCCCCCTTTCCCTGCTGCCCACGCTGAGGGGCCAGCCCGGGGCACNGCTTCTCCTCTCCAGGCTGGACAATCCCAGCTCTCCCAGCCTTTCCTCCCAGCAGAGCTGCCCCATCCCTCTGAGCATCCTGGCCTGGCTCCAGCAGCTCCAGGCCCTTCCTTCCTCCAGGGCTGGGGCAGCCCTGCAGGTGGGGTCTCACCTGAGGGGGCACAGGGGCAGAATCCCCCCTTTCCCTGCTGCCCACGCTGAGGGGCCAGCCCGGGGCACGGGGGTTCATTTTTCCTGCCCAGCTCTCACCCACCACCTCAGTCTCCATCAGTGCATCCCCAGCCCGCATCAGCCCCGGGGGCTGCCCTGATCCAGGTGCAGCACCAGCTCTCGGCTGTGTCAAACCCCATGAGATTCCCGGGACCTGCTTCTCCCCGATGAACATTCCACGTTTATACACCTCGGGAACACGGGGATTTCCCCTGTAACTTCGGGGTGATCCTCCTCTTGTTTAGTCTCACATCCCATTCTGCTTTCACACAACATTAAAGGTGTTAAGTTATTTTAAATCTGAGCCCAAAAGGAGGCCTGAATTGTGCCAGGGGATGGAACAACAGCCTTGGATTCAAACAGCCAGAGACTTGCGAGGTTTTGCACTTCAGCTGCTCCTTAGATATCCTTAAATACTGCTGCCCCCAGCAGAAGACACAACACGATGCCCATGGAAATTTGAGTTGATAAAACGCAGCAATCTGGAAAACATCTTCTCATTGTTTATTATCATCATTGAAAGCAGGATATCCACGTTCTCCCGCTGCCCTAAGGGGAAGTCTTACTGTTTAAAAGGTTGGATTGGTGCCGTGTAAAACCCAGGGACCCCAGTGGACGGGAGGATTTGTGACTCTCCCCCGCCACAGAAATCCCGTAGGTGGCGATGTTGGATTTTCCTTTCCTTGGGAAACTGGTCCAGTTCAGTGACAGCAGGGCTGGAGCCCCGCCGCGATCCAGCGGAGCCGGACGGGACTCTCGGCCGCCCAGCAGAGGGATAAATGTTGCACAACTACCTCAGGCTCCAGGCCACATGTTAAATTTACTTCTCGGGACAGCTTTTTTGATCTTCACAGTGAAGAAACCAAAGCTCAACAAATCAAGCAAAGGGGAAATAATTCCCGTTTTCTGGAGGTCACAGGAAGTTCAGGTTCTTCACCAGAATTAAACATTTGCACACAAGTCTCAGTGGAATCAAATTATTGTGCTTCCCAAAGAACATTTTGAAAGGAAATTGTGAAACAGGCAATTAAAGGCTTTTTAATCACAGCTATAAATTAAAGTTTTACTACATCCGCTTTTTAGGCTGACTTATTAGAGAAATGGTGAGGGACTCTTATAAATTTTGAACATCCATTCTCTTTTTCTCCATGTCTTGGCTGGAGTGCTATGAAGATTATGGGAATTGCTAGACAGGGAGCATGTTCTCCACAGCTCAAGCTAATGTATTTTGTCACAAAAACTTTCCAGCCACAGCCCCAGATTTCCTTTCCCTGTCTCCTTCCACTGACGTGGAAGTGGGATTCTGGCTATTTCAGGGAAAAGCCAAGCCATGGATTACAACTGAGTAAAAATGTAATGTACTTCCCTGCTTTAACCCAGGCAGGAGAGGAGAGGGGTGCAGGGGGACCTGTCCCTGTCCCAGTGACATGAATTGACATCACAGCCTTGCTTTTCTCCACAGGGACGCTTGGTTTATCCCTCAGTTTAGTTCCAACCCAATCAGACAAACAGCTTGCCCAGGGATCATGAAATCTGATGATGGAATTTGCAACCTTTCAGTCCCCAAAACACCACAGAGGGTGGAAACACTTTTGGGTTCCATTGGACACAAACCCAGTGCAATAATTGTGTGTCCATATCCAAAGTGTTTCTTTCTGATCTCTCCAGGTGCAGGTGGTGTTTGTGTGAAGCAGCATCCCCGTGCTCCGTGTCCTGCCCTCTGCAATGTGGGAGCCAGACACTGCCAGAGGCTGGGAAGAAGGTGAGCAAATCTCTTGTGGAGTGTATCAAACCAGAATCCAGTGTATTGCCGTGGGGATGAGCTGGTTAGTGTGTGGAATAAGCAATACTGGGCGTTAGCACACCAGTAATTCCATCCCACAACTGCTGTGATTATCTCCTGTGCCGGGCAATTTTCCGCTCATTTGTCTGAGGTGAAAGTCAAGCACAGAAACTGAGAGCACAGAGCTCATGTGCTGAGGAGAAAGTTGCTATTTTGACATTTTCCAGACTGGAACTGTACTTTATAATACCAATGTCCTCTCCTCTCCCCATCACATTTGTAAAGATAATGGGAAGCTGCATTTCCAAAGAGTAAAGGATGCAGGATGCTCTCCAGCTCCAGCCTCATTCAGCTGGATTGATTTTACCATAACTCTTCCGACAAATAAGCAGCACTTTTGTCATAGCTGAGTGCACTGAAGCCTAATGGGTTTAATTTCTGTGCAGCTGGGCTGTGACAAAGCTCCCTGAGCCTTTCCAGCTGTGCCTCTCCACCGAGTGGCTCGGTACAAGCCCCTGCTCAGGGATTAAGCTCCACACAGCAGCTCAACCTGGGGAAATTCCCTGTTTTATGAACACCTGCAGTGCGAAACGGCAGCAGCTCCTCTTTAGAGGCCAACCAAACGCCCACAAAGTGGGTTCATCAGAAAGGCTGTGAATGAGCAGAGTGAAGATACCACCGTGTGCCACTGCCACGGCGTGTTCTGCTTGGCAAACTCATTTTGGCTGTACTAAAAAATGGGCTTGTCCCACAAGGCCTTACGACCGAGCCCTGGCCCAAATAGTTTTTCCTTTAAAGGAAAACATTGCATCAAATGAAGGACTAACAAAAGGAAGAGGGTGATTTGTACAGCCTCCTTTGGGCTGGCTTTGCCTGGTGGCGGTTGTAAAAGATTCCAGTAGGAAAAAATGAAGATATCTAGAACAGATCTCATCTGGAGAAATCAGGTGGCCTTGCACAAGTTTCATATTTTAAGGTGGCACATCAGACTTTCTCCTGGGTAATCTTCGTAGTCCCTCCTTCAGATCCATGTGGAGTTTTTTCCCATTTTATGGAATCTTTATTGCCTGTACCTGTGTCAAAGCTGTGACTGGAGGTGAAGCTGGTGTTGTTTGAACTCTTCTTATCCGAGAGGCAAAGGAAAAACCTCTAAACCTGCAGAGCTGTTTAAAGAGTGCCCAAGGAACCAGGGGCTGGGGTTTGGGTCTCCAGTGGTCACTGCTCTTTTGGGAGCTATTTGGAGTGATTTAGGAGTGCTGCTTTTAGAAATCAGATCCTCCGGTAGCCTGGATGTCTGCAGGACCCTCACTGGTGTGCTGAAATGGAGATTCTGAGCTCTCACCACTGCAGGTATTTTCAAACTTTCAAAGAGATCCTGGTGAAGGAACTCCTTCAACTAATTCCTGGTGGAGGAGTTACGTGTGTTGGTGATGAGGGGAGCAACTGCATCCTAGGTGCCACAGTGGCAAATTTCGTGGCCATGAGTGTTTTATTTTAAAGTGGAAATCCTGATGAGGGACCTGGGCTGAATTCCAGCCCTGCAGTAACAGGAGCAAGTGTTTCAATTGCTGAGAAATTACTTTAATCATTGTTTTCCATCTCTAAAGTGCGAGTGTACAGTGTCGTACGGAACAATCGGGAATTACGGGCAAAGCCAGGCACAACCTGGAGAGGAATGGCCAGGACTGCATTCCTCACTGTCCCCTTCAGCCATCCATCCATCCATCCGTCCGTCCGTCCATCCATCCATCCATCCATCCATCCATCCATCCATCCATCCATCCATCCATCCACACATCCCTCCATCCATCCANGCATTGAAAAGAAGTATAAAGCCTTTGAAAGCCTCACTAATACTCTCTCCTCAGACAGCCATGTTCTCTTTGCCGGCTGAAGAGCCCACGACACGGAAGATTTTGCTTCAATACCACCTGGTTTTTGGTAGCAGCCTTAAGAAAATCATTCTACTTCTGAAATATGGCAGAAACTCCTGTTAAGTGCACCTTTTTTCCTGGATACCATCCATCCATCCATCCGTCCATCCATCCACCCATCCATCCATCCATCCTTCCATCCATCCATCCATCCATCCATCCATCCATCCATCCATCCATCCATCCATCCATCCATCCATCCCTCCATCCATCCATCCATCCATCCATCCATCCATCCCTCTCCACCCTGGCACAGCTGGGCACCCCCCACCCCCTGCCCGCCCCGTTAACCCCCCTCTCTCCACACACGTGTGTGGCTGCTCACAGCTCTCCTACACGGCTGAGGAATCCCTTGTGCCCCTCCCTGGGTGCGTGCAGCACCTTCCCTGCCCTCTGCTCACGCTTCAGTAGCTTCTCTGGGAATTAACGGGGAACACGAGCAGTCCCTGCTCCTGGGCACCGCCGTGCCACGAAGCTGCCCGTCCCTCCCCGCTCCCTTGCCGAGCTCCCCCGAGGCACCGCGCGCGGCTCCATCGCTCCCCCCGGGCCCGGCGTGCGGCAGGGCAGCGCCCAGAGGGCACGGAGCGGCGGCGATGCGCTCATTGCGGCGGGGAGTCCGCCCTCCGGGCATCGCTGCCGCTCAGGGTGCCCCGGGGGGCTCGTCGCCAGCGGCCCGGCCGGCGGCGGGGCCGTGCCCGTTGCGCTCGGGCGGCAGCGGGAAGGTGAAGAAGTGGCACTGCCCCCGCTGCCCGCCGCCCCCGCGGGCCGCGCCCAGCAGCGAGCCGCAGTTCCCGCACTGCTGCAGCGCGCACAGCTCCAGCTGCGGCTGGCTGATCCTGCTCACGTAGCCGGGGCTGGGCGATGCCGAGGACAAAGTCCTCTGGCTGCCGCTCAGGAAGCTCCCGCTGTCCTCCAGGGAGTCCTTGCGGGCGTGTTCGAAGGAGCAGCGGTTCCAGGTTCGGTAGCTGTAGGGCCACCAGCCCAGCTGCTTGCGCCGGTGGCACTGGCATCTCAGGATCTGGATAAAAGCCCTCTTGAACTCTTTGCTGGAGCAGGGGTAGATGATGGGATTCAAGCAGCTGTTGAAGTAGCCAAGCCAAAAAATCACCTTGAAGATCGTTTCAGGGGGCTTCAGAGCCGAAAACAGGGATCCTGTCCGGGGGAAACAAGCAGAGAATAGCTGAGATAAGGAGTTTGTCTGCCTTTAGGAAAGGAACACGTTCATCAGATCAGTCTTAGAATCTGTGTTTTAAAACTCTTATATGCATGTTGCTTTCAGTGTTGGTCTTCTGGTACTAAAATGTTATTTTTAAAGCTAATAAGGGAATATTTCCCATCTGAAAGCTAAAGGAGCACATCATTGATGC
The DNA here is from genome assembly GCA_013398015.1 of Oreocharis arfaki. Taxonomy (NCBI): domain Eukaryota; kingdom Metazoa; phylum Chordata; class Aves; order Passeriformes; family Paramythiidae; genus Oreocharis; species Oreocharis arfaki. The sequence continues at coordinate 168,205 of VZRR01027744.1, read as the reverse complement.
AGGATTAAAAAATAAGAAGCAGTCCTTGTGTTTTTAGGTCCACACCTGGTGCAGGAACATCTCCTGATCCCAGGGACAGACAAACCCCCCTTGTCCAGGCTGTTGCACGAGGCACACACAAGGAATAAGGCTGTGTCTTCTTCAAAGAACTTTCAAAGGTCATTTTTGAAGGAAAGTGTTCCCAGGCCCCTCAAAAAGAGCATCTCCAGATGCACCTTTAAACTTCCAATACACCCTCTGGCAGCTTCTGAACATCCCTCAATTTATCCAGATTATTGTGAGAGTACAAACCTCCCGAAACCTGAAGTTAATTGTGGAACTTCCCTTATCTCAGGCATTCATAAAAACGGTGTAACCCAAACCAAGAGGTTATTTTGTGAGTACTTCCCCTTCCCTTCACAACCAAACAATTTCCCTAGTGAGGCTGCCCAAATGAACAGCTCACACTGGGGAATCCACTTCCTGTGCTTTTAGTGGTAATTGATCAGCTAAATTTAGCAAATGAGGCTGGAGAAAAGAATGTATGAGATTTTTATGGCAAACAGGCATTGAGCTGGGTCAGTGATCCATCTGGGAAAACACCTCTGTGCCTGGCTCGAGCGACCAAAGAATGTGGATTCAGGAGAGAATTCCTCTGACAAGAACTGGAGCTAGATCTGGTGAGTTTTTCCAATGGAAGGTGACACTCCAGCCTGGCTGGGAAAGAACATTTTCCTCTGGAGTGGTTTTGGATTTGCTGGGCTGTGAAAGCAGCTGAGTCAGTGGTGGCTGTCAGGATGCCGTGGAGGGGCGGGATGTGATTCTGGGCCCCGTTCCCATCTCACAGCAACGCAGAGGTCGTGCCTGGGGCCTCAAAACTATGCAAGAGCACTTCCTCTGCTCCTGGGTAGCAGCTCTGGGGTGCCAGCACAGCCAGCACAGCGTGTGTGGGGCCAGCCCTGGGCTGCTGCTCCCTGCAGGAAGGGTCCTGTGGCTCCAGATCCCAGATTTCAACCTGTCAGGAGCGAACAAGTGTGGGCTGTTTGGATACCTCAGTAAAATGCCAAAGCATTGGACACACTCTGAACACCAGACTGATATTTCCTGCTCTAACCTCCAATCACTTCCCCACTGCAGTCTGATAAAGAGATTAAATATTGCCCTGTGCTGATTTAAATTGCTCTCCAAAATGCCTGGAAAATTTGCATGTGGTTCTCTCCTCGGTGATTTATTCATGGTGGCGTGGCCAGAGGGATTTCCCTCCTCCAAGTGATTGCTCTCCTGGTGTTCCATGCTGAACAGCCTCGCTCCAAGGGGATGTGCATTGTCTGCTCACTTTTATCTCTCGGCACTAACCCTGTGATTTATTGCCACAGCACCACAATCCTCCCTCTCCCTGCACCGCTGGCACCAGTGAGATTCTTGCACAGCACAGATGGAGAACAGGAAACATTTCAGAAAATCACCTTGATCAGTTTTTTGCCCACAGTCCCCAGGCTTGATGGAGCTGTTGAGCTTGGAGATACACCGAGCAAGAGCAAGTGTCATAGAAAGGAATTAAGAAGTATTTTATTTAGGAAGAACTAATTTCGTTTAGGGTCTGACTGGTTCTTTATAATGCATGCTTTATTACAGAGAAAGTCAAGTCTCCTCAATGAAATTAGGGAGCACTGTGGGAAACAATTTGCCTTCTTAATTCTCCTCACATATTCTGCAAAATAGGGGGGCAGAGCATCACTGAGACATTAAAATCCAGAGTCCACTGGAGTCAGGGAAACCTTTTGTAAAGGCTCATAAGGACTTTAGTGGACCTGAAAAGAGTCCTTAAAATATCAGTGGGGGCAGCAGAAAAATCTTCTGGAATGGCTTAATCATTGTACTCTTAATGAAGGAAAACATTGAAGGAGGTTTTAATTAAACATTCATTTTTAATGCACTGTGGGTTTGATATCAATTAAGTATAATAAATTACTCATAGAATGATCAGTTCTGCTCAGAATTTGTTACTTAGATTAGATAACAACTGGGGAGGAGTACTGTGAATTCCCTGGATTTAAGGAGAAAAGTCTCTACGGATGAATTTGGGGCTGTCAGGTGCTGTTTTCTGTGCCTTACAAAGGAATTGCATTTCAAAATCTTCTAAATCCAGTTTTGCTTAGATGAACACACACCTAGGGGGGAGTGTGTTGAGTTCTTTTCCAGTTTCCTGGAACAAATCCAACATCTGGATTTATTGCAATACAAAGGTACAACAAAGTCATGTAAGGTTTTGCTGTGTGCCACTGGATATTCCAGATGGGAAAACGGAGATCCACGGCATGGCTTTGTCATTGTTTGAAGATTAAAGAATAGCCACCAAATGTAAAACTCCTTCTCTCTATTAATAACAGGTTGAAAATGAAGTGTTTCAAAACCTTCTTGTTTGCACACCATAAAATAGAAATAGAGAATTGGTAATTAGTGATGGGAACTTTAGAGTCGGGTAAAGGTTCCCTTGGAAGGCAATCCAAGGGCCAGTCTTTTTTCAATCAATTTTGGTGCAGATTGGAGCCATCCTGCCTGGAGTTAAATCTGAGCTTTTCGAGAGAAAATCCCAAGGTTTTAAAAATCGCTCTGGTGAGGGAAAGCGCTGCAAAACACCAAATGATAACAGCTGAGTTCTGAGACAAGGAAAACAGGAAACTTCACCAGCACCAGCCCCCCGCTCCATCTGTCCCCCAGGAGCCAGCTCGTGCAGAAATGAGCGTTGCTGTGCAAGGAATCTGCTTTAGGATGGAACTTTTCCCTGCGACAAGCGAGTGATCAGCTCTGTGCTGTGACCAGCACGAGACATTCCAGGCTGGGAACCTCCGTGCTCCCACTGGGATTCCTGCAGGAGCCACAACTCCTGGAAGCTGCTGATGGCTGAGTTACACCCACTGTGTGCACAGCCAGTAAAACCCTCCCTGCAGGAGCAATAATCCGCCCCTGAGCAGAGTTGTTGTGAGTTTAGAATGTGCTGAAAGGATGTGGCTGCCTTTTGTTTAAGCTTTCTGCAGCCCTTCTCACCACGGGCTCAGCCAAGCCAGCGTGCCAAGGTTTTCGAGCTAATTGGATTTCTAAAGCTCCTGATTTCTTCCCTTACAGCAGCCAGTGTTTGTTTACATTCCCCTGGACTTATTTAATATAGGAAAAAAAACCCCCACAGTTTACAAACAGTAGATGATGAAGTGGAGAGGGTGGTTAAAAAACTAAGGGCTGGTCAAGCTTGGAGGCACTGCAGGGCTGCTGGAGAAGAGGGTTAGGATAACAGGGAAAACAGCTGGAAAACAGTGAAGAAAGATCTTGAGAAATAGGGAGAGCATCCAAAATAAGCAGGATAAAATTCAATAAGGAAAGTGAAAGGGAAACTGGATAAATGATAAGTAACAATGGGCAGCATACAGATCTGATGGGGTTGCAGTTGTCATTCTCCAGTGTAGTGCCAGGTACATTATGAGTATCAAGGAATCAGGGAATGCTTTGGTTTAAAGGGACCTTAAAGCTCATCCAGTGCCACCCCCTGCCATGGGCAGGGGCACCTTCCACTGTGCCAGGCTGCTCAGAGCTCCACAGTGCCCTGGTTGTGAGGCATTTATGTCCCAGGCATGACAACCTATAGCAACTGCCTCGCATTTCAGATGAACAAATCACGAGAACAGCATGAACTTCATTCACAATGACTCAAATTTGAGAGCTTTTAAAAGGCTCCAAAAATAGAAACTTATCTGGAGTGGCCAAGATAAAACCAGGACTTAAAGGAGTACAGATAGGGATCAGATCTTTTCCTAAAGCCCAGAGCTGCTGCACCTCCTCGCGTTACAAGCAGTTGCAAGGCACAGCAGCTACATTTGATTTCTGAAGGGACAGTGCCTTAATTTAATCACAGAATGACTGCCCTGGCCACCACCTCCCAGCCCAGAACAGCTTTGTGATTTACACCACTGAGAGAGCTCACCTGCATTTAAACTGCGCTGCCCTCACACAAATGTGATAAAAACAAGATCAGTTTTGGACAGATTTGACAGTTTGTTCAGTGAATAGGGACACAAACACGGCATTATCGTTGTTGTTATTTAGTCCAAAAGAATTACAGACTCCAGCAGCTCCTGACTAGACAGGACATGAGCCAAGATTATCCTTGTTTTGCAAAGGATCAGCTGATTAAGGGGGTCTAGAAAAGCTAATCTGAGTCTGCTGACATTTCATTTATTGTACTTGGATATCTGCAATTACTGAACACGCTCTGGTGTTTTCTCTCCTCCTTGCTCCTGCCTGACAGCTGAGCCAAGCTGTCTTGGCCATGGCTGGTAGGAAGTAGCTCCAGCAGGGGATTGAACACCGTTACAGAGGCACTGGATGAATTCCCAGGGCAGGGATTCTCTCCTGTCCCTCAGAGATGGATGGTTATTGCTTCCCAGTTTCTGGGCCTCACCTGGAAGCCCGTCAGAACAGCTCCAGATCTTGCCATGGGTCATGCAGGAGTGCTTTAGTAAAGACAGGAAAAACCTCCTGGCTTTTTGGTCCTGGCATTTCACCCAAAGCCCCTGAGACGCTGAGCTCTGGCCTCGGTGCTTTAGGACCACCTGTATTTGTGTGACTTCACTCAGTGCTGTCCCTCCAACCTGAGCAGCTTCTCAAGTGTTTGCAAATCCTTCGTGTCCAAGTGCCCTGCTAAAAGCAATGCTTCCTCTGAAATTCCCCCTTCTCTCCTGCCTTTGATTTCCAGAGTTGTGAGATTCCCTCTCACTTCCCAGTGGCTCAGTCCTGAATTTTTTTCCTCGGGTGTCTCTGGCCGCCTGACACAGGAGCTGCTGCCGTCCCTGGGGCTGAAGAGTCGATACCGGTTGATTCCTTTGAATATTTTCCTGTATTGCTTTGTGTATTTGGTTCTGTAAAACTGTCCACTGCAGGATTACCCTTCGTTCCTCTGACAAACAAATCCAAAGCCCACAGAGGAATTACCCAGGAATTTGTGCAGTTTCCCTTACTTTGATAACAACTTTGTTCTAAACCCCAGGAGTCAGTAAGCGACTGGTAATTGATACCCTTTGCAAAGCTAAGGCTTAAACCAGGGCTTAAGGGAGGCTATTTCGGTAGGAAGAGGAATCATCCCGAAATAATCTGGTGCTGCCCACGTGCCAAAACGCTCCGTGCTGCTCAGTGAATGCCCTCAGGATGTTTAATTGTCCAGTTCCCGCTGTCTCCTGCCAAGTGAACTTTGCACACGGATTGACCCGCCAGATTGCCACATCTCGTTAATTTACCTGAATCCTTTACAATTATTAACTCCAGGTCATCAGTTCTAGAGAGCTGGAGTGGCCAGGGAGGGGAAGAGGAGGCAAATGAGGTGAAGATAAGCCAGGCCTAAAGCCCTGCAGAGAGCAGAGCCCAGTGGCACTGCCAGCCCCAGACCCAAAGCCTGGAAGTGTTTCCCATGGAAACCAAGGGGCCTAATTTGGTATTCTCAGAGGTTGGCCTGATGAAACATAAACCTACATCCTGCACTTCAATAACATTTTATTTTAGGAATGATTTTGTATTGGCTGACCTACAGCGTGCAGAATATTTTATGTTATTTTTTTATTATTTTATAGAGAGGTTTCAAAAGCTTAATCCATAATGATGGTCCCACCAGGTGTGTCTTCATCCTGGGGCTCTCGGGACCTGCTGCCACTGCCAGTTAGCTTCCAAGAGTTTTGTTTCTCTTCAGTGGATGGACCCCAGGATTTGTGGGAGCAGGGGGATGTAGGCTCTGGACTGAGCAGTGAATACTGCTCTGATCTCCCCTGGAATTATGCAGCAGGCTGGGGAAGTGCCTTGGGTAACTGCCTGGTGAGTTTTCCCCCTGGGAATGTCTGGGAGAAGACTGGGAAGGCTGCTCTGATATCTCAATTTACAGGAGTGACACTAAACCTCTCCTTATATGATCCTTCATTTTGCATTCATTTTTAAAACAAAGGTATTGGCATAAAATTAGACCCTCCACTGTTTGAAGGAGGGAGTTTTAATGAGTGCTCCTTTAGTTCTGCAGGGCTCTGGCCTTTAAAAAAAAAAAAATCTCTTTTACTCATAATTTATCAGCAATGAATATTTAATGTAGTCCTGCTGCCTAAGGAAGAATTTGTATGAAAGGGATGAAAAGAAACATTTATTTTAAAAAACCAAGATATTTACTCCTCAAAGCTGAGTCACTGAATTTATGGCCCAAGAAGTTGTCTCAGAGACACAAAATGTCTTTAGTTTATTTTTTACGCTGAATCACAAATACTTTTGAGTGGCAGGATGACTTTGCACAGCCAGGGAGCTTTTACAAATGTGTGCAGCCAGGATGTTCTGTGGCTCCGTTGCTGTCTGGGAAGAACATCCAACACCCGAATTTCTCACATGATTCTCCTCACTCCCAGCTCTGCATCCCCCAGTGCTGCAGACAGCACAGCTCAGTGCTCCAGAGCTCCCCGGGGTAATTCCTGGTGCTGAGGATTTAATGCTGCTCGGTGCCCGTGGTGTCAGGGCTGGAATTCCAGTCTGCACTGCATACAGAGCTTTCCTTGGGATTTTTGCTTGAAAAATGCTCTGGAAACGCTGATATAATTTCTTTTCTTTTTTCCAAGCAATCTGCCTGCTTTCAGCACCGCAGCTGCTCCCAGGGCATAGCTGCCAGCTGATGGAATAACCCTGTGGCTGGAATATCAAATGGGAAGCTGTGGAATAAATTGAAATGCCAGGCTGGAAGAAGAATAATTCTGCCTGGGAAACTCACGGAATTGCTGAGAATACCAGGGAAACCCTGCTACATCTGAGTAGGTTTGCTCAGACCTGGGGCTGGGGTGCTGCAGAGATAACATTTACCAGCCTGGCAAATGTTTTGTGGTTGGATCCACAGAAATCCAGAGCTGCTCTGCCAACACGCTCCTGCAGAGTCCTGGAATCACTGAGGGAAGCAGGGAGCAGAGAAATAGAAATATAAATAGACGATGCAGCTGTGAGGGTGTGATTTGGGTTACTGGGGCAAACAGAAGCTGTGAGCAGAAGCTGAGGAAGGAGCCTGTCCTTGCAGGGAGGGGAGGTGTCTCAGCTGGACAGCCCAGGAGCCAATGGAGAGCTTGGAAAACATCAGCACCTTTTGGATTCTACAGTTTGCCTATCCCAGAAATCAATTTCAGACCACTGGGTGCTCTTTAAAGGGCTTTTAATAGCATTTCACTGAATTTTATGTCTTCAAGACACAACAAAGCAAAAGATTCCTGGTGCAGAGAGTGCAGCTCACAGCTCCTTAGGAGCTCTTTCCCCGCTGCTTTCCCCTCTGCTGCAGCTGAGATCGTGCACGTCAGGAACGGGACTTTTCCCTCCTGTCCTCGTGAGCAGTGCTTGAGTCACACCTGACATCCTCAACTGGCTCTGCATTGACACATAGGGATAAAAATCCAGGGGGTTGGACAGTGCTGGATCATAAATTTAAAATATAAATCAGGGACAAGGAATAAACCCGGCCTACTCCTAGTCAGCAAAACAAAGGGAAAATACCTGCTGTGCAAATGTGTTTGGGCACTGTATGGGGTGCTGTGGACACCCTTGCCCACACTTTTTTCAGCCAGAGGGTTTCTGTCAGGAACAGGATTCCAGCAGTCTTAGGGCACTGCCAAGAGCTCATCCCTGCAGCTCTTCCTGCCCTCAGCTCTGGGGTGCCCCCACACTCGGGGCTGTGTTGGGGTCACAGCTCTGGGCTGGGGTGGGCTGGGGTCCCCAGCACGGGGTTTGTGCCCCAGGACTGGGTTTGCCCCCCAGCCCCTGTGCTGTGCTGGAGGCTCCAGCCTGTCACCCACTGCCACCTCAGACGCCATTTATCCAGGAGATGAAATCGTATCCTGGCAAGCAATAAATTCTCCCCCAGGTGGTTTAACAACCACTCACTAAACCTCCCAGAGAGCCCAGGAGCTTTGAAATAACTTCTCGAAGGGGAAACTGACACTTTTATGGAAACTGGTTCGTGTCTCCCTCTGCTCCTGCCCTGTGCCTGTGTTTTTGTTGGGCTGCTCCACATCTGTGCTGGGTNCTGTGTTGGGGTCACAGCTCTGGGCTGGGGTGGGCTGGGGTCCCCAGCACGGGGTTTGTCCCCCAGCACTGGGTTTGTCCCCCAGCACGGGGTTTGTCCCCTAGCACGGGGTTTGTCCCCCAGCACTGAGTTTGTCCCCCATCACAGGGTTTGTCCCCCAGCACGGGGTTTGCCCCCCATTATGGGGTTTGTCCCCCAGCACGGGGTTTGTCCCCCAGCACTGGGTTTGTCCCCCAGCACGGGGTTTGCCCCCCAGCCCCTGTGCTGTGCTGGAGGCTCCAGCCTGTCACCCACTGCCACCTCAGACACCATTTATCCGGGAGATGAAATCGTATCCTGGCAAGCAATAAATTCTCCCCCAGGTGGTTTAACAACCACTCACTAAACCTCCCAGAGAGCCCAGGAGCTTTGAAATAACTTCTCGAAGGGGAAACTGACACTTTTATGGAAACTGGTTCGTGTCTCCCTCTGCTCCTGCCCTGTGCCTGTGTTTTTGTTGGGCTGCTCCACATCTGTGCTGGGTGAGGGTGTCAGTCCCTGGCTCCTGCCACCCACCCACGAGCTGCTGTGTTCACAGCTGCTTTTTTTCCTTCAGTAATTCAAAATCAAGGAGACAATCTGCTTTATCAGAGGATCACGACCTACTGGCAACAAATCTAGTACTGCTACATATGGTGGAAATATATTTCTATCCACAGCTGGGTATTTTTGCTTGCTCTATGTTAGAAACTTTCTTTAAGAGCCAGCACAAGGACTCAAACTTCAGTAGCCAAAGAAGACTTTACTCACGGTTTTCCTTCTGTTTAGAATTTTTCACATCCTGAACATGAGCTTTATGCAAGTCTTGAGTCATAAAGATTTTAAAATTCAGTATAGTAAGTTAGAGATGACAAAGTTGCCCTGCAGCAGCTGAAGCAGTAAAGATTCTACTGCAAATGACATCACACAGAAATTATAGTTTTATAACTTTTCACCAGGACCAGGCTGCTGAACTCAGTTTAGTTTTCTTCAACAACATCTAAAAATATTCGCTAACCACTCAATCAGAAATGTTTTGGTTGGGTAACTAAGTAAACACAAATGCAGAACATTAATAAAGGCTTTTTCTGCCTTTTCTTTATCCATCTCTTTCCATAATTAGGATAACAGATTGTCTCAGAGAAATGAATTTTGGACAGATATTTCTGAGAGCTCAGCAGTTGAATATCTTGAGATACTCCCCTTCAGAGGTAGTGCTAATATTAAAAACAATCCGAGCACAATTCACGCGGCTTTGGGGACACTGAGCAACGTGCTAAGGCTATGTCGATGCTTTAGCAATATTTTAAAGCTGAAAGGGAATGAAGTGGCTGCCAAAAGCTCCTGTGGCAGTGTCCAAAACACCTGAACTACGACCTACTGACACCAACGAGCACCTTCCTGTGGGGAGCTGTGGGATCTCCGTGTCTTTGCTTTCGGGGTTTGTTCAGTAACGCTCGAACTCAGAGCTAGAAATGCTTCAGCTTCCCAATGCTCAGGGGAGTTTTGCCCCTCACAACTAACAAAATTAATTTCCAGCTAAGGCACCTTAAAATGCCAAAATCCTACAGTGTTACATCCCAAACCAGGGGCTGTGACCTGAACCCCCAACACTGCAGTGCTGCAGCTCTCTCTGGTCTTATCTAGGATTTGGGGTAAAGCATTTTGATAATGTTTCTGATGCCTAGTTCAATTCAAATGAACAATATAAAGGTGGATTTAAGATATGAACTCTGGAGATATTGTCCTATGGGGTGACACGGGCCCTGAGGGCTCCAGGTGAGCAGCTTTGTGCAGCTGCACACTTCCCAAAGTTCCAGTGTGACTCTTTGCACATCAGGAGTTCCCTTCCTTCCGTTCCCTTCCTTTCATCCGCTCACTGCAGCTCTCCCAACAGGATCTCCTTCTCATCCACCTGATCCCTTTCCATGATATTCCTGTAGGATCCAACAAACCCACCCTGGCCGCCGCCCTCGCAATCCCCGGGTTCCCAACTCACCCAGTGGCAGGACAATGAAGAAAGGGAGCCAGCACAGGATAAACATGCCAACCACAATTCCTAACGTCTTGGCCGCCTTCTTTTCTCTGGAGAACTTTAAAAGTTTGAGAGCTAAGGAGTTCCTGGGGGTGTGACCCTTGGATTTGGTGTTGTTTAGCGTGTCCTCGTGCTTGTAATGAATCCGTAAGGTCAGCTCCGTGGAGTTGGACATTTCTTTCATCACCCCAGCTTCCAGGTTCCTGGTAGTCCTTTTGGCCACGATGTAGACCCGGCAGTACATCACGAGGATGACGATCAGAGGGATGTAAAACGAGCCCAGGGAGGAGAAGAGAGCATAGAAGGGCTCCTCGGTGATCCGGCACTCCCTGTCGTCCTGAGGGGCCGGCTCCTTCCAGCCCAGCAGAGGCCCGATGGAAATCACCATGGACAGGACCCAGACACCCAGGAGAGCCAAAATCGCCCTTCTCCTCGTGACCAGCGTGGGGTACTGCAGGGAGTAACGCACCCCGATGTATCTGTCTATGGAAATGGCACACAGACTCAAAATCGAGGCTGTGCAGCACAGCACGTCCACTGCTGCCCAGATGTCACAGAATATCCTTCCCAAAACCCAGTAGCCAAGCACCTCCAGCATGGCAGAGAACGGCAGGACAGTGAAACTCAGCAGCAGGTCTGCTATGGCCAGGTTAACAATGAAATAGTTCGTAGGGATTCTTAAATGTCTGTTGCAAGCCACAGAGAGAATTACCAGGATATTGCCTATGATGGCAAAGAGAATAAAGGCACCGAGGATCAGCCCCACAATGATCGCCCTGCTGGTGGCCAAGGCAGGCGAATCCAGGTTGCTTCCTGTCTCGTTGGAGTTGTTTGCAGAAAAATTGCCATAATTTAGTGCAGAGCCTTTGAAATATCCCGGTAGCGATGTATTGGATTTATCATCAAGGTAGGTATTCATCTTAAAAATCATCCTCCATAGCCAGCTGGGGTTGTTTCCCTCGCCGAGTCAGCTCAAAGTCATCTCCGGACCCGCGAAGTGGCCGCAGAGCCGCGGGCAGTGACAGGAGGAGAATTCATGTCCCCGGAGAGCCGCAGCCCCAGCACGGGGAGCCTGCCCTGCCTGGGGCCCGGGCAGCCCGGGGCAGCCGGAGTCACCAACACGCGGCCGCTCCAGGTTCCTTCATTTCCCATGCGGAGCCGCTGGAAGCAGCAGCAGCAGGAATCCTGCCCGGAGCCGGGGGAGTTGCGCTGCTGCCGTGCCTGACACGCGGGGCGGGCTCAGCGCTGGCCCCGGAGCGGCCGCGCCGGAGGCGGGGGGACCGAGGGACCGAGGGGCAGAGGGACAGAGCGACAGAGGGACAGAGGGACCGAGGGGCAGAGGGACAGAAGGGCAGAGGGACAGAGCGACAGAGGGACAGAGGGACAGAGGGACGGAGGGACCGAGGGACAGAGGGACCGAGGGGGAGAGGGACAGAGGGACCGAGGGGCAGAGGGACCGAGGGACAGAGGGACAGAGGGGCAGAGGGATGGCCCCGGGTCCCTGCGCGGCCGGGGGCGGTGGACGGCTCCGCCGTGCGGGGACAGTGGCGGTGCGGAGACAGCGCGGTGACCCTGCGGTGGCTGTGCGGGGACCGTGAGGCGCCTGTGCGGTGGCTGCTGGTGCCTGTGCGGGGACAGTGCGGTGGCGGTGCGGGGACAGTGCGGTGGCTGTCAGTGCCGTGACTGTGCGGGCACAGTGCGGTGGCTGCTGTGGCAGTACTGTGGCGGTGCGGTGACCCTGCGGTGGCGGTGCAGGGACAGCAGTGCGGGGACAGCAGTGAGTGAGGGGACAGCAGTGCGGGGACAGCAGTGAGGGAGGGGACAGCAGTGAGTGAGGGGACAGCAGCGAGGGGACAGCAGTGGGGACAGCAGTGAGTGAGGGGACAGCAGTGGGGACAGCAGTGAGTGAGGGGACAGCAATGGGGACAGCAGCGAGGGGACAGCAATGGGGACAGCAGTGAGGACAGCAGTGAGTGAGGGGACAGCAGTACGGGGACAGCAATGGGGACAGCAGTGAGGACAGCAGTGAGTGAGGGGACAGCAGCGAGGGGACAGCACTAGAGGGCAATGCTGGCCGGGCGACACCGGGGGAACGTCGCGATCTTAACTCGGCGTTTGCCACAAGAAGCTGCAGTGCAAACCTGTAAAAAACCCGGTTGCATTATCTGAGAAAAGATATCCTTGGTGGGACGTGGTGAAAAAAGCAATTTCGGGACAAAATGATGTGTTACCCCCTTGCCCGTTAAGGAAATATATTGGAGTTTGTTTTGTGAGTCACATATCATCTTAGAGAGCTAATCATCTCCTAAGGCCAAATAGCTTGGTTCCAAAAATCCCTGGTTTATTTGTACTATTCATTATTCACTATTACTATTCAATATTCAATGACGGCATAAAGTTTGTTTTTAACTGTAAAAGTTCTGTTAATAAAATGAAATCATAAGAGATCAGCAAAATCTTGATATTGTTCTGCGCTCCTGTACTGGGCACATCTGTGGCTTCTTCTCCTCTTTTCCATCTCTGTTACTTTTCCAAGCAGAGTTTATTTTGAATCCCAGCCCTGAGCAGAGCTAAGCACCCCGACCCACAGCCCAAGGGAAGGCAGAGAAAAGGATTTACTTTAGGAAATACTTTACCTTTCATACTCTTGATGCTGAAGTATCTTCCTGAGTCTTTGCTCAGGGCTCTGAGGTCACTGAGGCTGTTGTTAACTCATCATAGCTCAGGGAAGAGTCATCCTCTTACAGTAGCCTATAAAGCAAAATATAAGTAACAGTTGATTTATTTTTTAGATAATAGCCTTTAATGTTGAAAGCAGTGGTTTCTTGGTTTCTTCATCTTGTGAAGCTTTGGGGAGAAATCTCAGATCTTTAGTACTCGGTGCCATGAAAAACAAAAAGTGAGAGATTTGCTGAGCATAAAACTGCCAAAATCCTGTTCTCAACTTTCTGTCGTCACATTACGTCCCACAGCTGTTGTCTGCTGTGCTCTGGGTTACTCTATATTGATTTTCCTGTTACAAAATGTACTGTGTTTAAAATAAAAGCTTCATATTTAATAAGGCAGCTATGGCTGAGAGTTGCAGCTGACTGCTGGTTCTGAGGACAAACCACGTAAACAAAAGTTGAATTTCACTCAGGGAGTGCACGGCAGATGTTGATGTGGCCTTTCCCAGTAGCAGGGCTGTGGCAAAGCTTTGCTGTTCAAAAACTTCCCTTTGAAACCTTCACAAGAATGACAAGATGATGTCATGGAGTCACCGAAGGGGAGAGGAACAAACACTGGATTTGAGGGCTTCACCTCAGCTTTTCTGCCCCTGCCCAGACCACGGCAGAGTTTTCAGTGCTGATAAAGGCAGGTGGCAGCTGGGACTTGGGGCATTCATCCTTCACACTTACAGCTCCTGCTGGGCTCCACTCTCAGCTCTGTTTGTGATTTCTGACTGTGTTTCTGTGTTTTAGCTGCGAATTCCTCAGGCTGGGGGCTCTGTCCTGGGGTCACAGCCGTGCCTGGCCAGGGAGCGACCTGGTACCGCCCTCAGTGCAGTCGTGGCACAGGGTCACTGCATCCTCCCTCTCCTGGGGGATGAGCTACACTGATTAAAAATAGTTGGATTAGATCATTAGGTCCAGACATAACCCTGCTACAGCCTTTGGCACGTAAGAAAATTTGATCACTGCAGAATGTGGAGAGGTTGGATAAGAAAAGCTCCGTGAGGGCGTGAACTGCTCGCTCCGCTTTGCAGCTGGCGTCGTGCGGGACATGCCCAGCCTGCCCAGGGTGGCAGGGTGGCCTGAAACTGCTGCCTGGCTTTGGGCACGCTCCAACCAGACTCTGGAGTCCCAAGGAGCCAGATCTTTGAACAGCTTTATTTTAGCCACTGGAGGAGTCAGCTGGTTCCAGGACAGGGTGCCTGCAGCAGAGGAAAGGGCAGAGGGAAGAGAGCAGATTCTGACTGGTCGTGGTTGGGCTAAAACATTTGCTCAGTACTGGGACCAGTCTGCTTCCCTTCCTGGTGCTGCTTTCTGTGCCCCTGTGGATGAAAGAACAGACAGAAAAATCCCATTCCAGGGGTCGAAGGAACACAAAGCTGTGGCTCATCTCCCTCAGCCCCTGGAGGAGCCTGATGCGTTCTCACAGCCCTGTTCGCCAGGCTGTGCAAAAACAAACTGCCTGAATAATCATGAGCCTGAGCTGATGAATGTTCACAAATTGCTCTGAGATCTTCAGCAGCAGGTGCTGTAAGAGAAAGAAATATACTGAAAGCCAGCCATGAGCATTAACTCTTTACCTGTGTTAAATGTATCTAGATATATTTCAGGGTATCTTTATTGGAATCAGGCAGTTTTTCTAACCTTGAAGCATTTTTGACACCTAGTTTTGCTAAAATATGGGTATCTCTGAGGAGAAGAAAGTCTAAACTCTCTGTCTTGCTGCCTCCTTGCTCCCAGAGAAGCTGGAAACTCCTATTCCTTTACCTGCCTCGGGGTGAGGGATGGGATAGGCACTGTGAGAAACGGGGACTTTTTCTGCCAGGTTTAAGGTGGTGCTTGGAGCCAGTCAAAGACACCTGCTCAGAGAAGGGCAGGTCGGATTCATGGCAGAGCTCCTTTCATTCGGGTGAATCACAGTTTTCAATGAAAAGGCGAATTTAATAACCCAAAGATTCTAGTCAATAATACTTCAATAATGCTCCCAGAGTCATTTTTCAATGACTCCTTCGCTGCAAGAGGAGCCCTTTCGCGTGGCTCAGCTTTGTAAGGGGCTGTTCTCCTTTTCCTCATCTGCAAAGGGATGTTAAAATACGGGCTGGCATTTGGATCTGACCCTGAGGCCCAGCAGGACAGGGTGCCTGCAGCAGATGCACCACTGCTCCTAATTGGGCATGGGGGATGAGCTGAACCAGGATTTACATGAGAATATCTCCATACAGTTTTATATAATCCCTCTCGAGCGTTTCCCTCTCACTTCTCTGCTATTTGCTCTGATATTAAAGCGTTACCAAGAAGTGGAATGAGGAGCTGGGCTTGGGGAAGGTTTTTTGTGTGACTGTGGGTGGGTATTTAGATTCCTGTGATGAGCCATGGTATCTGCAGCTCTGAGAGCATGGGAGTCTGTTTGGCTCTGGATTGTGTTCAAAACAGAGACTCCCTGTAGGGGGGGTCCTTAAAAATATACTGATAAAAAGGTGAAATTTGTCTGCTTTTGATGGAAACTTCAGTGTTGGCTATGGGGCTGCACCTAATTATTGCTTGCTTTATTAATCACAGTGGATAGTGTTGGTGCTGTGCAAGGCTCCTTCCCGAAGTCTTTGTTCCGGAAATCACTAAAAATCGTGGACAGTGTGATCCACAGAATGTATTTCCTTCATCTCCATTCCTGCTGATGGGCAGAACTTTGTCCTTCATGGAAAACCTCTTTGGCTTAGCCAGAATTACAAAACCTTCCCACAGACGTGGGAAATAGACTGGATTGTGGTTTCCTTACATTTCGTGATTAAGCAGCAACACATTTCCTTGGAGCACACAAACCCTGAACCCCAGGAAAGGGAAATTCCATGAGGAGAAGAGAAAAAATACATTTAAAATGCTAATTTGCAGTTGTCCAGTGGTGATATTTAAAGCCTTGTGGGTTTATTTTCAGAGCAAGGGAAATATTCCCCAGGTTTGTATTAACAGCCAAGGCTATTAGCTGGAACTTGCCAAAACAGGATTGCAAACACTTGCAATTTGGAATAATCATTTTTTTCTGTAGTTACTCTGTGTAATTTTTATGGAAACAGGATTTAAAGAGCATTTTCTGGCAAAATTAACAAAAATACAATTACTTTAATGCTGTCAATGTCTCTTAAATCCTCTCCCAGACTTAGGTTTCGCAGGCCCGTTGCCCACACTAGACCATGTTTTTCCTCACTGTGCATTTCTGTCAGAGCTCTGCTGGAAACTCCTAAAATTTATCAGTAATTTACCAGTTACTGAGAGAGGCCTTACCTCAGAGACTTGGTGAGGATGATGCCAGCAGTGGACTCTGCATTCAGGTGGGGTAGGAAAATCAGTATTTGGTAGAAGTGTGTCCGTGCCATGAAAATGAAAACTTTCATTGCCAAGCAATGAAAACTTTCATTTTCCAGGTTGGACATCTGTGTGAAAGACCAATATTTCCCTTAAAAAAACCCCAATATAAAGTTATTTTCCACCTCTCTCCACGTCACTAAGCTCTGCTCATGGTGTGCATAGTACTTTACTTCAGCTTTATGACATTCAGAACTTGCACTTGCAGCGTAAATATCTTACTGCCAGTGGGTGGCTGGGGCCTCACTGCTGATGAACATGAAATTCATCTTGCAGGGGTGATGTACGACCCCATTCTGATGTTCTGCCTTGATGAAAACGCCTGGGAGAGGCAGGGACTGACTTTTATATATGCAATAATACAGGCCTTAAAATATAGGCTAAGATCTTCATTCAGTGATATTGATGTCAATCTATCATCTAATTTATCAGCTCCTTTCAATAAATCTGTATTTAGGTGAACTTCAGGGTGTCTTTATTGGAATCAAGCAGTTTTTCTAACCTTGAAGTAATTTTGGCACCTAGTTTTGTTAAAATATGGGTATCTCTGAGAAGAAGAGAGTCTAAACTCCCTGTCTCGCTGCTTCCCTGCTCCCAGAGAAGCTGGAAATTTGTATTCCTCCTCCCTAGCCCAATAATTACCCAGTCATTCCTTTGCTGAACTCGTTGCAGTAAAAACAATAATGCTAAAGGGCAGAATTCCTTGGAGAAGGATTGCAAATGGACAGAAAGCTGCTTTTGGTGCAGGGCTGGAAACACCAGGACGAGAAGGAAGCGAAGGACAAAGACGAGATCTTTGCTGTGCAGGAAGGGAATGAAAGAAAGAACTTTTGGGAAAATAAAGCAAAAAGGACCAGGAGAGTGACTTCTGTCAGATCTTCAAATGTGCCAGTCCTTATAGCTGTAAATCCAAGCGGGAGAGGGAATCTTGCACCACCCCAAAGTCTGGAACTTGCTGAGAGAAAATATCCCCCTGGTGTCTTTTCTTCTGAGGGAATCTGGACCCTCCTGTCGAGGAGTGAACCAAAATATTCCCTTTTCTCAGTATCAGTACCCAGCTTGGGAGCCAGGGGCTGAAGTGCTGCTGCTCCTCCCTCACAGCAGAGTGTGAATGCACAAACACCTCCTCGCACTTTCAGTTATGCAGTAGTGGTTTCGCACTCCTCAGAGCAAATTAAAGAAGCACACGCCACTCCATCTTTTAGAGATGGGTGTAAGAGAGAAATAAAGGAATTTTTCCTTTTAAATTCAAAATTTAAATGGATTTTTCAGCGTTACCCAGTGCATCAGTGGAACTCTCAGTAGCCAGAACACAAACTACAGGTGGAACTGTGAGAGCTACGAAGAAAAGAATTAGTTTGGCTTGTGTTTTCTGCTAAGTGAACACTGAGCTCTTCTTTGAATCGATGTTAAATATTCATGAATCTGTAATTTTCCCCATATTTTGTTCTTGTGAGAAGCCATAAAAATCTTTAAGCAGCCTTTATTTCTCCAGAGAAAAATTAGGTGAGAGAAAACATCTGTTTCTCTCTTTTTCCTGTCAAGATTTGCAATAATTATATCAACTATTTAAGCAACTGGGAAAGACCTAATTCTATTTAATTCTAATTAAATGTGCATTAGGTATGAAAGCAAACTGCATTGTGCATCGCCTGAGAGTGGAGGGCAGCATGGGGGAGCAATGGGAACAGCTTTATTTGCTGGAACTAAACTGATCCCTGCTGCTTCCCACATTCCTGAGCTTTACCAGGGGGGTGTGGGAGATGTGGCTGCTGCTTTTCCATGTGGGAGCACGGAGCAGGAGAGAGCAGCTGGGTCCGGAATCACAGCGGGGCTCACGCCAGGGAAATCTCCTGATCCCGGAATACGGCAAAGGAGACAGGGAAGAAAAGGCAGAGCAGCTCTGCAGGTCTCTGTGAGATGATTTGACCGCCTTGGGAGGTGCAGCCTGAGTTCATTTTGGGTTCTGGGATTCAGCAGCTCCAGAGGGTGTGAGCAGCTCCTGGGATCTGGGCTGAGGTGGGCCCTGAGCTGCAGGGGTTGTGTGGGTCGGGAGCAGCTCCGAGTGCTCCCAGGGCTGGATCCATCAAACACAGCCATGGATTTGTCATTTCCCACAGAAACCAGGGCTGGGACCCAGGCACCCCAGAGAAGGAAGGGCCTTTTCCTGAGCAGGTTTCCTACAACCTACCGAGTGTCCACTCTGGGAATCTTTGCCAAGAGCAGAGCTCAGCGGTGCTGCAGCTGCTCCAGGCCTTTGCCTAACTGAGATAATGAGAAGGATTTTACCGGAATTTACATTTTTTACATGCTCATTCTAACAGTTATTCTTGTCAGAAGACACCGTGAGTCGGAAACAAAGGTGAGCTAAAGGCAGCAGTTCTGAGCCATCAGGAATTGTTTCCCTGTCACAGAGTGTTTGCAGGATCATTCCAGGAGCTGTTCCCCACCAGCAGTGGGCAGGGCATGATCCGTGTCCAGCCAAAAACACCTGCCCTGGAGGAAATCCCATCATCTTCCCAGTCTGGGGTGCAACGAGCTAAATGCTGGAGTATCTGAGTAGCTGTGTCCTGGGAAAGGGCAGAGAAACACCTGAGAGCTCCGTGAGTGCAGCTGTGCATGGATCTGTCTGGAGCATTGAGGGACAATCCATGGGAGTCCTTCTGGCTGCACCAATGGATGTGGTGCCCTGCAGTTATAAAGAAGGATGAGACACTTAAGAGCACCCTCATGGTTTCAGATTTTGCCAATGATTTCTGGTCCCTGAGGTTTTTAATTATACAAAATAAACGTTTCAAACAAACAGGAAACTGTCCTTTGGGAATAATCTGTGGATGAGCTGAGACGTGGGGGTTGTTTGGATAATTTGTGTCCCCACCAGGCAGTGCTTGCGCAGACTTTGTCCATTCCAAGCCCATTAGGTTGATATTTGTTGTAATTAAGAGTGGCACTGGTGACTCCAGCACCACACATTTCCATCAGGAACAACAGCCCGGGAAGGCAGTGACTGCTCCCGATCAGTGATGCCAGATGAAGTCATTGCACTTGTCAGTCGCTCTGGCACCACTCTCCTGAGGAGAAACTTGCCCTTTTTGGGTAGGAACCACCCAACAGCTCTGGGCCTTAAGGAGGTTTGGTCGTAACCAGAAACTGCTCCAGCAGCTGGGTAAAGAAGACCTCACCTTTAAGGGCATCTGAGGAAAGAGCTTCCTGACCTACATCTGCCAGGAATCCTGTCCTGGCTCCGTTCCTCCCGACCCTTTGGAATGAGCGGCAGCGTTTGCCCGTGACGAAGATAATGGGAGAAAATATGTATGAGAGTGAGTCACTGAAATTTTTGTTCGGAGTGCAACATCCAGCATCCCCAGAGACCTTTATTTATAGCCTAAGCAAACTCAACAGAGTTGCAGGAGGACAAATGAAACTGCAGGAGAAGCTGAAGTAATGAGTAATGGTAACTCCAAGAGGCTCTTTCCATCACAAATTAAGTGAGCACATCGGGGTAGTAAATCTGCAGAAGACCTCAGACAGTTTTATCTCCGTGGAGCCCTGAAAGACCTTTTGGAATGCACGTTACAGAAAAGGTTTCATTTCATGGTTGTCTTTAGTAGATGTCTAGAATAGAAACAACTGCAGATCTGGAGAATATTCAGAATAATTACCATGGTCTGCATCTCATCTTTGTGTGTGTCCTCAGTGCTGCCACCTCAGAGTGTGGTATTGCCATAAATGAAATATATTAATCTATGAAATATATTCAGGGACACGAAGTATCCACAATCACAAGGATACGATCAGAGTTAATGTAACAGGTCTGTCCCTCTCATCCTGACTGTGACCACAAGCAACTGCAGCCAGAAAAGAGATCCAGGGCTTCTCCAGAGCTGATGGAGGAGGGACAAGCTCCTGGCATGTGTGATATTTAATGTAACAAGAGACTGCCAGGACTGATGTGACTGATTTGCCCGTGTCTGTATGGGGCAGGAAGGCACCATCGAGGTGACAGCAGCACAGGTGCATGGAGAATATCCCAAATGCCAGCATATTCCCCACCCTGCAGCTGGGATCTCCTCTGGCCAGACCTGTTCCCTGCTCCCCCAGCTCTGGGCGTGCTGAGGGACCCAGCGATGCTCCTGGGCATGGCCTGAGCCTGAGCAGATGGGAACACAGCCTGAGCTCCTGGGACGGGCTGCTGAGTGAATTCAGGCAAGCCGTGCCCTCTCCCAGTGCCTGGCTGCCCCTGCCTTTCCCGAGGAAATGCTGCTGCCTGTCCTCTAAAGAAAACACCTGCAGCTGGAAAGCAATAAACCCAACATATCCAAAAAATATCAGTACAAGCTGATATGTACCCACACGCACACAGCCAGCGATTCCCCGCCACCCCATCCAGGGGATTTCCTCCTGGTCATGCTCACAAGCAGCATCCCCGTGCTCCTGCCGGGGGGAGTTTCTCACAGAGCCCTCCATGCACATTAAAGTGCCAGCTCTGCTCGGCTCAGGCTGCCACAGAGCGAGCCCAGCACTGCTGGCACACAGAGGGGCACCGGGAGCGCCAGGGATGTGCCCGGCTCCCGGTGTCCTTCAGCCTGGGAACACGGAGCGGTTGGAAGGGCAAGCTGGGAGCTGCGGGGGTGCTCCTGCCAGCTGTGCCAGCAGGATTTTGGGATGGAGGGATGGATGGATGGATGGAGGGATGGGTGGATGGGTGGATGGATGGATGGATGGATGGATGGATGGATGGATGGATGGATGCAGGGATGCAGGGATGGATGGATGGATGGATGGATGGATGGATGGAT